>CM060358.1:170084199-170391699 GCA_030545235.1 Helianthus tuberosus | reverse complement strand
TCACAATAACTAGTGGTTTTCATTTGAACCTTCCCCTATACACATGATCTACATGTTTGGTAGGTGTTAATGTGTTACATAAAATGAACAATTAAATTAGTTTGTTCATATGATTTTTATTTAATTATTTTGTATTCCTCCGTTTGTTTCTAGCAAGAAACGTCCATCCATCTAATGAAATAAATACAAATACATTACAAATAATATGTTCGTGATTATCACGACGCGTTATAACGTTTTAGTCAATTTTGGTCTTGTTGCTCTTGAATCTCGTACTTAGCAACGCTTTTGAAAAACTGTGTACTATAAAAATATCAAGATCTTAAAGGATATCCTAACAAGTCTAGCTTGTTTAAAAAAATCATATTTGTTGTCTATTTCAACAAGAACCAACCATTTTAAGTAGAAAACGCGAGAAGTAAACATGTTTGATTTTGAAAGCCGGGAAATTGACCTTTTGCGAGATCGGGCAAGGCTTTCTTTTGTGAAGCCAGGTCAGGTTACCCGATGAAAGAAAAGGCCAGACAAGGTGACCTTAGACGAGACCAAGTAAAGCTTCACGAAGGGGGGGTCATGTAGGGCTACACAAGTTGTGGTTACTGTAACGTCTATCGAATCATGCTATAGTAACTTTTTTTTTCTTTTTTTTTTTTTTAAATTGACCAACTAATTTGGTATTTAAGACCATAAAAAACAAGGGAAACTAGCAAAAAACTGATAAATATTAATATGCAACATTATGTAACCATAATCTTTAAATGTCATGGTAATTCCGATTTAGATTTTTTTTTAAAAACATGAGGGGTGGGTGGGGGTTGCATCCCCGGGTATCAACTAAGCTACACCCTTGTTCATGCACATGTGTATATGGTGCTTTCGCAAATCTACAATACAAGATTGTTTTAAGTCTACATATACATACATGTTCACAAAAACGTATGCATGTCATTGAAATACATCATGATGGAAAATGTTACAAGAGAGACAAGGGAAAGGGAGACTAAAACAAAGAGTCTTTCATTTCTATCTTTTACAAATTACAACAAGCATCTTTCCTGGAAAACCTTTGCAGGGTTTTCGGGATCAATTTCTAAGTGATGAGGGAAATCAGCAGGCATTTCAGGGGCCGAAAGCCAAGCTCCACTCAGTACTTTTACAACTTCTTCATAAACGACCCTGTTCCCCTCTGGTGTTAGGTGCAATCCGTCACTGCCAACACACACAATTTGCAAAACTAGTTATTTTACTTTGCCAAAAAGAAAAGTATAGTCTGCAGATGGTGGATTAACCAAACACGACCGGATTTTCATATATTTTTTTTCCTTACAAAAATATTATTTACTTAGGCTCCAAATTTTGTTAACATAGCTAATCTGCACCAGAAGATAAACTAGTATCATATTTTGTTTTATATAAATATATGGGGTGAATTTCAAGGATTGTCCTTTATCTTTATATCCATTTTCAAGCGTTGTCCCTTATATTCAAAATTGACGAGTTTTGTCCCTTATGTTTTCATATCATACACGTTTTGTCCTTTAGGCCTAACCCAGTTAGTTTTTTCAGTTAAATTTGGTCATATGCTTTGCACATGAGGGCATTTTTGTCAATTCAAAGGTAAGTTCAACGGCAGATTTACAGCTCAAAGCTTATGCAACCTTTGAATTGACAAAAATGCCCTCATGTGCAAAGCATATGACCAAATTTAACTGAAAAAACTAACTGGGTTAGGCATAAAGGACAAAACGTGTATGATATGAAAACATAAAGGACAAAACTCGTCAATTTTGAACATAAAGGACAGCGCCTGAAAAGGAGTATAAAGATACAGGACAATCCTTGAAATTCACTCTAAATATATTGAGTAAACTGCCAAAATGGTAGGTTTAGTCATTTTTACCACTTTAGTCCAAAACTCAAACTTTTTGAATCTGGGTCCGTATGGTTTCAATTTTGTTGCCATTTTCATCCAAAATCAAAATCTTGTTAGATTTTTTAGTTAACATCCAGTTTTTTTTGTCTTTTTCCTCCCTTTTAATGAAGAGAAAAATGGTCTTTTAACGTTTATTATAACAAATTAAAAAAATCTGACAATTTTACATTTCATTAAAAGGGAGGAAAAAGACAAATAAACTCGATGTTAACTGGAAAATCTGACCAGATTTTGCTTTTCGATGAAAATGGCAACAAAATTGAAACCACAGGGACCCAGATTCAAAAGGTTTGAGTTTTGGACTAAAGTGACAAAAGTGACCAAACCTCAGAGACCATTTTGGCAGTTTACTCTAAATATATTTTTATATTTTAAATTATCTTTGACGTCATATGGTTTCTGAATGACCGGTCTGGTTGTGAAAACAACAGATTTAACAATATACTATCACTTAACATGTCTTTTGAAAGTAAATATCAATTTCATTTCTCTAGTTAATGATTCCAAATATTGTCTTTTTGACCTGTTTACTTATAGCGGGTTCATTTCGGTTGTTTCGTAACTCAAAACAGGTCAAATGGTTTGAAAAGCATCTAAATTAATAAATTATACATTTCATGCATACAATCTCCTTAACCACCTTTTTCAAACTTTTAGATTTCAAACCCAGCCATTTCAACCTTAACTAAAGTTGAAACATTTCAAGTCGAAACCCGTGTTGGCCAGTTACTCAACCCAAACAACCCGCCCATCTTGCCACTTAGGTACATGAAGCTTGATTCGGATTATACACAAGGTTGGCTTGCAAGAGAATGGTTAGAAGGATTAATATTTTTGGTTTTTATATCTTCTTTTCATAAAATAGGAGTCGGTCATTCCTCATTGAGGCAATGATCGTAGATACAGGCAAGTTGCTAAACGATATAAGCGATTTATCTTCTACTTTTAGCTTCTTGCAACATAGTAGTTGAATTCAAGATTCCATATGAGAAGTAGAGACTGTAAAATCACAAACCTAAGAAACTTTTTCTGCCAGCCTTGTATTTCTTGCATCTTTGACCATAAGTTGACTGAAGAAACACCGAATTCCTTTGCTACCTCGACACACCCGTTTGCATATATTCCAGTGACTTCATTTGTTCTTTCCGGAAGTTTCATTGCTTTTTCTCCATGTGGGGATCTGTGTATCAAAAAATACCATACAAATCCACGAAAACATACATTAAAACTGAATTTGGAAGTGCGAGATGTCGCAGTTTTGAACCATTAACTTGTCAAATGGGTTAATCATCTTTTTGAAAATGCTTATTTCACCTCAAGGGTAATCTTGTAATTTGCAATCCACCAAGAATGCTCGGTTTCAGATAAGTCATCTCAAATTGCTAATTAGAAACAACTTATTTACCCTAAAATATGCAGATAAGCATAATCATTTCTTTTCATCCAAACACTCAAAAATGCTTATCTGATTGTACGAAACGCAATAAGCAGAAAGTTTTTTAAATAAGTAATGTCACACCCTAACTGGCATCGTAATAATATTGTGTGCACGTGTCAACCCAACCGTGTAAGCCAAGAACCATTACCAAACCGCCCATCTACCGCATCCAGGGATGTCAATCGTGTCGGGTTGGCATGTTGGCGGGTTGAAATGTGCAACCAGAACCCAACCCATATTATTATTCGTGTCAAAGCTCTCAACCCTAACCCGCACACACATAAATTCGGGTCAACCTGAACACGACCCATTTAACCCAGATTTTAAATGAGTCATACATGTTGACGAGTTATAAGCGGGCAGTTGGATTGTAAAAGTAATATGAATAGTTTTTTAAAAATGGATTCAAAATTGCAAGTGTCTTCAGAAAAATGGAAAACGAAAAAAAAAAAAAAGAATTGTAAAAGTTTTTTTTAAATACTTAAACGGGTTAACAGGTCAACCCGTTTTTTTGTGAGTCAACCCGAACTGTTTTAAAACAGGTCAACCCGAACCCAACCTGTTTTGAAAAAAAGGTAGTACGAACCGACCCAAAACTTGTTTTTTTCGTGTCGGGTTTGGGTTGGGTTTCGGGTCGTATCAGGAATTGCCACCCCTAGCCACATCTATAGTGTGACAAGCATAATGAACTATACGCTGCATATTGTTGTTGCCATTCCTCGTCAATCGGTGGGGGAGTTATAAGGACAATTAGCATCGTCGGGGAGCATTCCTGCATTAATATGTTTTTATAACCTTAAAATTTGACCAAGTTTGGAAAAATGAGAAAGTAGATTGAACTGAAACTGGAAATAATGATATGGTTAAATGAGTAACCTTCAAATGACGAACGATTTTTCGCAAATTTTCTTTGTATTCTTCAAGGGGAACATGTTGGCGTTCACTATATCTACCTGTAAGTGCTGCATCATTAGCCCCAAAAAAGACTGTAGTAGCAACAGGAGGGGTGCTTGAAGTCTGCAAAAAAAAAAACAAAAAAAAAAAAAAAACCCGCTTAATATGAATATTCGAAAATCGTTCTTGCAAATAGTATTACAGAAAGTGATGGGAAAATAGTGTTGTTAAAAGAATAATTTGAAGCATATACAAAATATAATAACACTCATTAACATATACACGGATATAAGTAAGCCAAAAAGCTATCAGTAGATGTTCTAAGTTATTAAAAAAAATCAGTAATCACTCTTTGTCCCAAGAAAACTGCAACGACTGATTTAATATGCTTATTATATGCAGTTTCATACATAGACTTGACCAGGGGCGTAGCTTTGTGCCTGTGGGGGCCGGGAGGGGCGCCCGACCCCCCAAACTTTTCGCTCAGTAGTGCCCGGTATGTAGTTTTCGTATAGAATTTTTTAGGTATATACGTTTTCGACCTCCCAGTCGGAAATCTCAAGCTTCGCCACTGGACTTGACCTTTGAGCAAGACTCTAAATAGGGGTGTTTTTAAACCGTTGAAACCTGAAACCGATTGAACCGCCCAAACCGAAGCAAGTACGTAAGTTTGAGATCCAAAGTTCCAAACAGTTGGATGGAATATGTAGTTATAATTTAACAATTCGGTCTGGTGTGTAACTTGGAATAGCGTTTAACCTTTATTATTTACATATTTGTTCTCATTCCGGAACATGTAGTAATTTACATGATCATGAACCATCTTTATTATTTTTTTAAATAAATAAAAGTGAATAACTTTGGAAATATAAAAATCGTTTTAAACTGTCGAAAACGAATCGCCAAACCAGTAAAACCCGACCTAACCCAACCGATTTGGTTGGTTTGTCATTCCCCGAAATCATATTCTAATAATCAAACATATTCTAATATCTCTTTAATAACTTGATCAGATCAAATCAATTCAGGGGGTGTTTGGCTAAGCTTTTCCACACCTCCTTATAACTTATTGACTTTTATAAAAAGTTAATAAGGAGAAACAATGTTTGGCAAACTCAAAAGGACTTTTAAAATGACTTCTTGTATAGAGAGGAAAAGTCGGTTTTGAAAAGTTAGAACATTGTGGCTTTTTGAAGCTCCTTATAACTTTTCATAAAAAAATTACAAAAATGCCCTAAGTGCCCTACTACACATAGGTAGCGTTTGGTCTATGCAGTTAAAGCGGTCCAAAATCGAATAGCGGTCAAAGTCCACTATATGATATATAGGTTATAGCGGTGGTATAGCGGTGATATAGCGGTAACTTTTATATCATGCATAATTTATGTGTATATATATATATATATATATATATATATTTGAAAAATATTAATAGTAATATCAAAATTCAAAGTAGTATCATTCCATTATCAAAAACCTGTCGCAAATCAAATACTAATAGTAACTTTGAAGTATTTAATTTAAGAATTAACACAATTAAACACCGTTACTGCTATAACCGCCATAGGCCACCGCTATAGCACCACTATAGTACCGCTATAGCACCCGTATAGCGGTATTTAGCGCCGCTAATAGCGGAACCGCTATAGGCCATCGCTATTTGGACCGCTACACACCCTGGGGTCCGCTAACCGCTATAGCACCGCTTTTGACTGCTTAGCGTTTGGTATGCAGGAATGAGAGGTGGAATGGAATAGACCATTATGAGGGAATGAAGAAAAAAGTGTTTGGTTGGTCGATGGAATGGAATCGTCCATTCCAAAATGCATTCCATTCCTTCAAAATCATTCCATTCGTCCCCCCTGTTTTTTTTTCCATTCCATTCCCTCTTCACCCTTCATTAACAACACCACAACCCACCACCGTTGCCACCACCCACCACCACCATCATCCGCCGTCGTCACCCACCTCCGTCGCCACCCGCCACCGCCGCTGCTGCCACCTGCCGCTGCTGCCACCCACCTCCGTCGCCGCCACCCACCATCGCCGCGGGCACCTCCGATCACCGCCACCGCTACCACCATCACTGAAGCCACCTCCGATCACCGCCGCCGTCGCCACCCTTCTCCGCCACCGCTATCAAACGCCACCACTCACCGCCGCTACCACCTCCGATCACCGCCGCCGCCACCCACCTTCGCCGTCACCCACCACCACCACCGCTGTCACCACCCGCCGCCGTCTCCACCCACCACCGCCAACCACCGCCGCCGCTACAACTGCCACCTATCACCACCCACCATCACCGCCCATCACTAACCACCGCCATCCGATTTTATTCCTTCGTCTTTTCTTGCATACCAAACAACAAAAAGTAATAGTTCATTTCATTCTCACATGGTAACCAAACAAGACATGGAAAGGTAATGATCAATTCCATTACCTCATCCATTCCATTACCTCGTCCATTCCATTCCCCCGTCCATTCCATTACTCCATACCAAACAGACCCATAGTTGTTCTTTTCCATATCCATGTCCCGTTTAGTTATTTTACATAAACAAGCTAAGCCAAACACTTTCTAAAAAAACAACTTATCCAAACACTTTTTTAAAAACTCTTTTTCAAAAAGTTTTAAGTCAATAAGTCCTCTTAACAAAAAGTCCTTTTTTGAGTTAAATAAGCTTAGCCAAACACCCCCTCAATTAAGCACCAACAATCATCATCTGATACCTAATTGCATGTAGATAAAATCTTAATCAACTACAAAACCCTAAACAAACATCAATCAAATAGAACAAAAACAATAGAAATGAATTACCAGAGGGAAAATATGATGCAGCAAGAAGAGAGCCCAGCGAGAAGTGTATCCATCGTATCCTCGAACCAGTATATCTGCCTATATTTTATTTTACACAAAATAATAATAATAAGAAGAAGAAGAGAATTAATATGATTAAGGATGAGCAGCCATAACTGCAGCAAAGTGAGAATTAGGGTTTTAAGGAAAGGATTGAACCTTGCGAGAGTAAGTGTCAGTGAGAGAAGCACCCCATCCGCCAGACTTGAAGGATAGCTCTGTTATTGAATCTCCAAATAGTACAAATTGAGGTCTCATTTTGATTTGATTCTCTCTCTCTAACAGTTACTCACACGATCGGTGTTCACTGCAACTAAATAGTGTCTTCTGGAAGAAGAAGACGACGATCAAGGGTTGTCAACTTTGTAAATATTATTAATCGGTGGGATATTATCTATATCTTAAAAAAAGTTGCCACCGACACCCTACACTTTGGAAATAGTCACGTTATTCACCCCTACTATATTCTGTCTAGGCCTGTAAACGAACCGAACGAACACGAACACGAACACATGCATGTTGGTGTTCGTTTATTTAACTTTAACCGAACACAAACATATAATCGAACACATTTTTTTGTTCGTGTTCGTTCAATAAGAAATCAAACATGTTCGTGTCCGTTTATGTTCGTTCGTTTAAAGCCCGGTCAAAGATAATATTTATAATCCCGAATTACCCTTAACAAATAGTTAGTGGTAGTAAGGGGTCGAACCACGAAGAGTTTGTGGTTTGCGAATGGACTTGATTGATTCTTAAAGGTTGTCACGCTTTATGAAACTTGCTATAATTTATATGAATTTTGTTTGTTTAGAAGTGTGTCGGAATGGACCGACAATTTGGTTTTTTGATTATTAACTAACGAAAGCTTAAACAATTGCACGAAAATGTAATTGATGGTTTAAAACAAGATATGCAAACAAGGTTCACACCCGGTTCGGTAATTGAAGTCCTAGGGTTTCTACACGTTTTAGATTCAATTCAATTGCAAAAGTGATTAACGGAATTAGTGTCGCGTGGTTTAGGTGCCAGAGCTATCAACGTTGTAGACAACGGACCGCAATGCACTTCGTTACCAAGAACATGTAAATCCTAACCTAGATAAGGCATAAGTACACAAATTCATTTCGTAAAGTCAAATTTTATAATCATTCGACAATTCACAAATTCAATTCAAATGCATGAAAATTATCAAAGGGTTCAAAATCAAACTACAACTTGTCACAAATCAAATTTCAAACAATGTTTAACCCTAGAAACTTACAAGAACCTACACAGGGGTGAAACCTTCGGGAATTAGCCACTCATGGTGAACGAGACTTGATCAACGGATGAGAGCTTGAACTTCGACATCTAGGAGCTTTGAAAGTGATGGAAATGGGGGTTAGGGTTTATGGTGGTGAAAAGATTTGATGGTGATGAATGGATGGATGAATTAGGGTTGTAGGAATCAAGATAATGATGAATTCGGTTGTGTATGTGATGATTGGATCATTCGAGGATGGATTGATGGTGGGTTTAGGCTTCAAGAAGTTGTTTCAACCTCAAGAAGGAGTGTAACTCCCATAATGATGGTCAAACCTTTGATTTTATTCGTTCCTAATCAACAAAATTCAAAGAATCAGCGACTGATGGAATTGAAGTCGTCGTCGACGGCCTAATGGTTCGCCGCCGACGGTGCCTGGATCCTCTGAAGTCGCCCGACACCTTGTTCCACTGGATACGACATGTTTCTGCCGACGGTACTTATCCAAGAGCGTCACCGACGACCCTCCACGGAGTCGGCAACGATGCCTCCTTTTCCTAATCTCCGTTTTTCGCGTCTTGTGATCCCGGTTGACCCGATTCGCGTCCCGGTGGCCCGTAAAGCTCCCAAATAGCTCCTTAAACTTCATTAAACATGCAAAACACAATTTTAATCAAAAGTAGGCTATTCGGAATTAAAAACCATGTAAAAACATCAATTTACACAAATACGAACACCGGTATTCGACCACGTATCAAAGCTTGGGAAGGAAGCGGGTCAAACGAATCAAGTATGAAGGAAAAGCATAATTTGGATGCAAGGTAAGTAAAGCTTACACTCCTTTTAATTTGTAAAACATTCCTTTATTGTATTGATTACGAATAAGATAAATAAGTATTTGAAATGTTATGTTCCGACGCGTAGTCGTACGGAACAAGATAAGCGAAAATGATAAGAAACCATGTTGATGGTTAAAAAGGAGTAAATCGGTAATTCGGTCATACAATGACGAATAAATAAAGAGTTTGAATTAAGTTACCTTATGGTGTAATCCATAATGAGTAACAAGAATTAAGACTAAATTTTACGTAATATAATCGTACGGATTAAACCGAAACTAGTTATATGTATGATATGGTAAATAAATATCATCTCGTAAAGATAACCGGTCATTTAGACCAAATGGGTAAAAAGGTGAAGATATCACCATTTGACAATATCGACTAATGATTATTTGTCGAGTTATATGCTTACAGGAGAAAATATCGAATGGATAATTGCGTCGCTATTAATTAGCGGTTATTAAAGCAAGGTATTAAAACGGGTCTATACTTTGACCCGAGTCAGGTACGTGTAAGTAAAATTTTAGCAAAGATGTGCGATTTTGGTCAAATAAGTAGTTGAAAGTCCTTCGTCGTAAAAGAAGGGCTAAAGTTGATCAAAACGCCCTTGATTGATAAACTGAGCAAACGACCCTTACGGGTTGTTTAGAAATAAGCATTATGATCAAGTAAATCCTTAAGATAAGTATAAAAGGGAAAGATATGGAACTTTTGGGACAAAGGACTCGAAATGAGTATTTTCCGTAAAACGATAAACCGAGGGGTAGAACTCAGAATAAATAGTTTACCACATTAAATCCACCACAAATATAGTTGTGGTGGAAGACGAGTTGATACGTAAATGTGGAAATATAATGCAAGCAAAGAATGAGCGAGATATAAGTTAAAAATGCTTAAAATTCCTTAATGGGTCAAAATAAGCATATACGTATAAACGGGTTAATGATGCATAAAAACCCGTGATTTGACCCTTGTATAATAGGAAACATTTACAATATGATGTTCATGAGAATTTGGATGTAACAAACATGTTTGTTTGATAAAATCATCAACGGGTCAAAAGCTTTGTAAAAAGATAATAAGCCGAGGGCTTAAAAACCTAGAAAATTGTTAATCCGGATATCGGATTTTAACTCCATGTGATGGAGAGTCGAATTACGATCACGTAGGAAGAAACGGATCGTAAAACGGATCAAAATATAGTGAGGTATGCTCATTTTGGTGAAACAAAGTGTGGCTGGAAATATGCAGGTTTTGCTTAATATCCTTCTGTCGAAACCGTATCCTCGCGCCCCGCACCTGGAGTTACGC
The DNA here is from genome assembly GCA_030545235.1 of Helianthus tuberosus. Taxonomy (NCBI): domain Eukaryota; kingdom Viridiplantae; phylum Streptophyta; class Magnoliopsida; order Asterales; family Asteraceae; genus Helianthus; species Helianthus tuberosus. The sequence continues at coordinate 170,381,178 of CM060358.1, read as the reverse complement.
TATTCGGTCGCGGCCCGCGACAGGGCTCGCGTCACGCGACCATTTTGATGAATACCGTCGCGACACGCGACGACTTAAAAAATCTGGAAATTGTTTGTTGTTTGTTTGTTTGAGTCTTAGGAACTCATATAAACATGTTTTAAACTCTTATAACTAATTTATTTCATGTTTTTATGAAATTTAGGTATAATGTAAAGTACCGGAGGACGATCAAGCTCAACGAAGAACCGAACACGATCAAAATTCAAGCTTCCGCGTTATGTTTCGTCGTCATGTTTTAAACGACGAATATATATATATATATATATATATATATATATAAAATGTTGAAATATTTCATTTCTTGAAATGTTTTAAGAAATCCGTATTTTCAAATGTATGTGTAATCGTAAATACACATTTATAGTCGATAACTTATATGAAAATCGTATAAATCTAGTAAGGGTCTTACAAACAACTTGCCATATAGACACATCATTAGACCATTAATGTCTTATATATCTTAAGAAACATGTAGGTCGGGTTACTCGAGCTTAATACCTACTAGCTGCTTGGAATCCAGGTGAGTTTACGTCCCTTTTTTACTGTTTTATACTTTTGGGGGAAAACATGCAAAGTTTAAATTACGCGTACGTTAGTTATTTATGTAATTTGTGATCTTGATGTGTTCGTGGGTTTGCTTTCGGGAGTTAGCGTCCAACTAGAAAGTCCTCGTTTCTGTAACCATTAGCTGCTTAGCCATGGAATTCTAGAATAGATCTATTGGGTTGACACCCTCACCGCTGATTGGTGGCTCCAATCCTTTGTAGTGCTTGTAATTACCTTTTTGACTGTTGTTGACTTAATTGTTCGATATGTGAATCGCAGTTGTTCATTTTGGTTTGGTTATAGGCTCATGATGTCACATTTGTTAATGTCTTAATTACACATTAATATGATCATGCATTTTACATAAACTATACGTACATTTTCATAAGTCGTTTCCACGAGGAAACGAATTCTACAGTTGAGTCTTAAAACCTGTGAACTCACCAACATAATGTTGACGATTTTTAGCATGTTTTTCAGGGAAGTGATTTGAAGTTATGGAGTTTGGAAAATAAGCATGCATCATATGATACCGCTTTTGAAGAAGTTAAACCTTTATTTCTCGTTATGTCATGAGATATCGTTGTTTAATCCCTAGCCATTTTAAATAAATGTATTGGGTCGATGTAACCTTTTAACATGTACTTTTGGAGTCTTGTAACTCTTAAAACTATTTGGTATTAATGATTACGTTTTAATCACATAGATGTTTGCTTAATCGAATACTTGAAAACCTTTCGTAAGTCGCACCTCGCTTGGCTTCCGCGTCGACGGCGGGGTGTGACAATACGCATTTGGATGACCACGAACTGTCACACTTCTATTAACCGAGTTCAAAGCATGTATAGAGGGGGTGATAATGCAAGTACCTCAAAATGTGCTAAAGAGTTTATGAAATGTAGCACACTAGTAAAAAGTCACATTAATAGACCAAAAGCAATTTGTTGACCCTTATTCGATTTTGGCTCGCAGTTTGTTGCCCGTTTACTTGCCCTTTATTTGTAATTTGTTGATTTGACGATTTTATAATAAAAAACCTTTAAACCTATTTTTATCCTAATAAAGCAATTGAAAAGTTTGTAAGAATTGCATCTACTTAACCAAAATAAAAAAGGCCAATTTGAGCTAGGAAACCTTCAAATGTCATCAAAACAACATTCACCCAACAAAACACTAACTAGTATTTTATATAACACTAAAAACATAAAATACAACTCAACGAAATATTTATAATCACTATACTAGTGAGTTTGTTGACCACGATCTATACCCGTTACAATCACTATAATAATACCCGTTACAATCACTATAATAGTGGGTTTGTAGATGACGATCCATACCCGTTAACCAACCCGGCCCACGAAGACCCAAGACCCAGTAGATGATACCCAGACGACCCATTTCTCCCTACACCCGACCCATGAATATCCGAATGACAACCCGTTTGATCTCGCCACTCAAAATCAAATAGCTTTGGCTTCACATCATCTCCATTTAACATTAACTTCTCATAATGTTCATCATAGTACGACATCATTTCTCCAAACGGGCCGGGCCCATGGATATTGCCCGTATGCACTTCATACGGGCTGTACCCACCGGTGGGCTTGTATCCACCGGTGGGTATGGGCCCAGTAGTAGACTGAAAATAATCGCCACCGCCTCTCTCCATGAAATCGATAGTGAGATCCTCGAACATAAATTCAGGGTTTTCGGAGAAGTGTACGGGTGTTTCGGGTCGCGAAAGTTGGAGACCGATTGAGTTTGGGCTTATGGCATTTCCATCTGACACTGTAACAAGTATACAAATTATACATGTTAATATTCTCCATGCTACAAAATAAATAACGCATAGATATATATGTAGATATTGGATTCAATTATTCAATAAAAATGATAAAATTCGAATTTATTTATCTCTTTACTGTTTTTTTTTATTATTTTACATGCCCATAAAAATGTACACATACGGTCAGTTAAACCGGATACCGGACACGGGCTTGATACGATAAAGGCCCGTAAAACCTGAATACGGTATGTCTTATGTACACTGGTTTAAATTGTTAAAAAACACGATACGGAGGTAATATTGAGCTTCCAAATTTCCGGTAATTAACATAGTGTCTTCCATTCCAATATTCTATCATTGTTGAAACGGTTACTCAACCTCGTCCAATGTAATACTGTTTATAAGTAATAATGTTGCTCTTAAAATGCTTAATATTTTAAGAGAAAATAGTTGTTTTTAGATAAAACAATGTTTATAAGTAACAATACTGCTCTTAAAATGTTTAATATTGTTTATAAGTTTTTTTTTCAAATTGAACCATACATTTAGATTTTCTTAAACATTAAATTCTAGAACTAAGCATAAAAACTCAAAAGAGACAATTTCACATATTCTCTTCTAAACTTTATATTTTCATAAATCATGTCAGATGAACATTATACATTATGCATAATTAAAAAACTTATATTTTAAAATATGTTGAAAAAATACAAGATATATTACAAAGTTTAGACTGCAGATAATAAAAGTTCCTGAGTTACCGGGTTTTTCCCGGAATTAGTGATGGTCGACTCGCTTGGGTACTCCGTGTAAGATTAAATATATTATGTATTAATATTTAATCTAGTAGCCATATAATCATTTACATTATATAGATCAAAATATATAACAATCCTATTAAATAATTTGTTGGTAATTGTTGATGGACCATATTACCCTTATTAACTAATTAGGGTTTCCTCCTGGGTGCTTATATAACGAGAATTATGTGGAGGTAAGGGGGTTACTCAGTTACACAACTAGACACACCCCATAAGCCTAACATCAATTTCATCCTCCCTCTCCTATACCGATTCCCTTATCGGTTTTTCTCAGCCACCATCATCAGTCAGCAACCTAAGGAGGAACCAGACCAAGATGACAATCATGTCAAACCTTAATGGCTGCGTCTCCATGCTGGATTCTCTGCTAACCTGTGCTGATGCAACCAAAGGTATGTTTTCATGTTTTCCTTTATGCTCAAACAGAACTGAACCAACATGTGGTATCAGAGCATATGTTGATTAGTCAGTTCTGTTTTGTATCCGTAAATCTGGATTAAAACTGGAAAACAGGATTTGAAAACCATAATTGAATTCGATTTCTGTCATCTGAAATCATAATTGAATTCGTTTTTTTTATTTATCATCCGAGATGCCCTCTCGGATCTGTTTAATTAATTTCGGATCATATATTGATTCGTAATAACTGTTCCGAAATCATCAGTTTGAGAAACATGTTTAAATGTGTAATTATTTTCCAGATTTCGGATATAAGATTAAGGATATTTAATTTTAGGGTTCATCTTATGTTCTTATGTTCTTATGAGAAATTCGAAAAATTCCCTAAGTTTTGGAATTCGGATCAAATATTGGGTGTTTTTCCTAGTTTTGATCTAAAATTTATCTATTAGAATTTCGAAATATGTTGTAAAACTTAAATGGATAATATTTCGAAATATTTTGATAATATTGGATCATCTTAAAACAGGAAACATATCTCATAATCCCTTAGTTTTCGAATTTTAGTTATTATCACAATTAACAGCTGTTAGCGAGGTTGCTACTCGCAACCATGAGGTTGCTACTCGCAACCATAACGTCATCACTCGCAACCATGAGGTTGCTACTCGCAACCATAACGTCATCACTCGCAACCATGAGGTTGCTACTCGCAACCATTACGTCATCACTCGAGACCATGAGGTTGCTACTCGCAACCATAACGTGATTAGTCGAGGCCGTAGTTGCGACTCGCAACCATAACGTGATTAGTCGAGGCCGTAGTTGCGACTCGCAACCATAACGTGATTAGTCGAGGCCGTAGTTGCGACTCGCAACCATAACGTGATTAGTCGAGACCGTAGTTGCGACTCGCAACCATAACGTCATTAGTCGAGATCGTGGTTGCGACTCGCAATCTCATTATTTTAAGCTATTTAAATGTGAACTAAAGAAATTTTTTATACTTAATTAATTTATAAGGATCAAATAATGTTTTACAAAACCAAAATAGCTTAACTTGAATGAGCTTTTGATATATCATTTCTGGCCAAAGCTGACTTGATACATCTACTTATCATTCAAGTATTACGAAAGCTATGTTGTGTGTGCATCATAAGCATGAATGTCTTTATTTCTGGCCAAAGCTGATTTAATTCATTCATAGATGGCATACTCAACAAGTGCATAACTAAAGTGATTGTTTCAATTCTGGCCAAAGCTGATTTGTTACAACTACTTTGCACATATGCTTAAATGATTACACTTCTGTCCAAAGCTGTTTTGTCTTTCGTTTAAGTAGAATTTTTTAGCTATAGTCTATTATTTTGATGTTAGTAATAGACATATCACAATCTCTTCACATAATGATCCTTAGCTTAATGATCCTTAATTAGTTTTTTATGATCATTTCGTCTGCCTTATTCTTAGTACCCATAATGTCACTCACTATAATTTTTCTTCTTTATATCAATATCTCATCCACTCTAAATTTTTAAACCTAAAATGTTTGCTTTATTTAAAGTATTTAAAGTTTCTATAAGAATTAGCTCTTAAATTAAATCCTTGATTATTTCCTAAGACACGATAATCCTATTGCTCTCTTCTGATAAAGATTATAAAGAAGAAAGTTAGAGCATGATGAATAGGAAAAATCGAATATGATGTCTATTATGATAATCAAGAACTCTCTAACGTAAATGCTATCACTAAAGTTATTCCAGATTACGTCTTTCCTGAGACTAATCTTTATTTATGGAATAATCACTAGAACTCCTAAGATGCATGCCTTAATTTGAAACTCTAAACTATAAAGTTAAGTGGTATATGTGAATACATTATAATGTACAAAACCATGACCCATAAAGCAAAGGGCTTACGCATGGAAATAAGTACATTTTTTTTTCTAGTACATTACATACTAAGATTTTCACTTGTACAATCTGATGCATTATAAATCAACTACAACACTCAAGAAATACCAAAGTATAACGAGTGTGTTGATAAGCAACATATGTACAAAGAAATACATGTTTAAAGCTGGAAAATAAGTTGTTATTCACCTTACAACCACTAATAGTTTAAAAGAGGATTGTTCTAAGGTCCATAGACAAATTACAAGTGCTAATTCCAACATTAAGGTTCTTCAAGGGATAATCTCACTACATAACTATGTCATTAGGCTAGACATAAGCAACGAGACTATCCATTATTCTAAAAGAACAGTTGGGTAAATTAATTAAATAGTCACTTATTAATGATATTTAAGTCTGGTAATTTCAATATTCCAATTAATACATGATTAGTTGACTCTAGTTCCATACGTTTCCTTACCAGCACTCGACAAATAACTAATATGAGAGTTAGTGACAAAATTATATGTTAAGGCTATAAGAACCATAATAAGCAGTCTTCTAACAAAGCTTTTCGATACATTACATATTCTGATTATTAATCAGAGTACAGTATCATTACTTAGGCTATGTCATGAAGATTGTGAGGCTTGCATAGTCAACATAAAGTCACATTTATCTTAAACTCTCATCTTATTTGTTCTAACTATCTGGATTGAAACATTACTAAGATGAAACTAGATGATACCTTACATTTTCACAACTTTTGTCATTATGCAAATGAGAATTTGACAAAAGGAAAATGAGACTTATAAATTTCATCCATTATAACCAAAATTTATGAGTAATCATGACATGGTTAATGAGGATGATTTTCCATCTAATCTCATTCTAAGTGATTTTAAATCATGACGTTAAAGCCCTAAATATGACTTGGCTTAAGGAATAAGTATGGGTCCATCATAAGTCATTCATTGACATTCGTGGAACTTATTCCAAATGGAATATTCAGACATAATTCATTTATCATTTAAAAGACTATCAACTTGTATCTAAATTTTGTCGCATATGGCACACGTTCTTAGAAGAAATCTATTCATATATATATACTTAATAAGATTTCTATTAGATATGTCCCTAAACTTTCTTAGGATATTTGGACATTAAAGAAATCAAATAAAGTCTAACGTATATATGATAGGTTCCCACGTCATGTAGCTCATTGAAACTTCTCTTATAGCATTCTAGAGACATTAAAGATCAGTGGGAGCATTAAGTGTCTTATTAATAACTTGCAATAGTTGCAAGAGGTGGGGAGTGAAAATTTTACATTACTTCAATTTACACCTCTTGTACAAGACACTGCTCCATAATGACACTGTTCTATCATAACTTATCTCCTTAAATCTAATGCTACTCTTACAAAAGTTTCATTGTTGTTTAATTGTGGGCACACTTAGATTTCTTACATAAGTTAACATAATCCTCAACAAGAGAAATCACAACGACTAACGTCATTAATTTGTTTTCTCTATTAGAATTTGTTGGTCGTTAAGCATTGACCCTAAGCATGCTGAGTTCCTAAAGATTCCTAAGGTCAGTGGGAGCAGTCAAAGTCCTTATTATGATTTGCAAGGAATACAAGAGGCGGGGGGAAGAGTGTCATTAAATTACACTTCGAATTTAACTCCGATTACACCTCTTGTACACCATACTGCACCAACTCTTATAAACTTAGAATGAAAAATGATAGCAACCTAACCAAGAGCTAATCCATAAAACTGAAACTTCTAATGAACCCAATAATCAACTCAGGAGGTCATCTAGGTTTGAAAGCCTACTAATTTTGATGATTACATAACCTCCCTAACTGAAGTTGAAATGGATTTTGGAAATGTTTACTGATCCTATCTCTTCAAATTAAGCCATTAGTGTCAATCAATATTCTTAATGGAATAAAACAGTTTTCTAGTAAAACTGATTTTATGTGTTCGTATAACGTTTGGGATTTGATTGAACTACCTAAGAGTGTTCATAACTAAATCAAATCCTAATATAAACGTTAAGACACTAAGAAGCATGTTTGATTGTCAAAGGTTATACTCAGGAAGAGATAAATTATGAAAGAGTCTTTCTTACCTATCTTACAAAAGATTTCTTTAAGGATCATCACTGTTCTAGTAGCTTATAATAATTTAAAGCTACATTAGATGAACATTAAAAGCAATTTTCCCTAATAACTGGCTGACATATTCATATGTTCATAAAACAACCTGAAAGTTCTAAACTGAAGGTTAAAGAACACTTTATTTGTAAGCCAATAATATCCATGTATGGGTTAATGCAAACATCATAATGTGATGAAATCTTAACGTAATTATTTTCATCAACAACCAAGTGGATTAATGTACCTACCTCAAGATGAGTGGGAGCAACTAAGATAAACTTGTCTATATAGATGACATTCTTTTGACAAGTATATGTTACATAAGTCAAAGCATTGTTAACACAAACTTTGATATAATAAATCTCAGAGATATCTCTTACGTGATTGATATCATAACGTGCCGAGATAGACCCAATGGGACATTAGTTCTGTTCCATAAGTTTAACATTAAATGGGTCCTTACGTATGTAACAAATAATACTGCTCTCCTTTAGAGGATAATAGGATAAGTGAGATTATTTATTTACGCTTCATTAATTGGAAGCCTTATGTAAATTTAAGTCTATACTCGTTTAGATATTACTCACATTGCAACACACTAGATATGTCTAGATTATTGTGAAGCATCTAATGGAGTATTATAATATCTTTAAAAGGAAACGAGAGACTATAATTTAAAGAAGAAGTGAGAATTAAAAACCGGTTTATTACTATAACTTTGTGATATTCAAAGATGATAAAATGTAATTTCGGGTATATTCTTATGTCAGCAGACAAAACATATCTCATGGAGGAGTCATAATGCACTGATATTGACAACTTAAGTTATAACGACATAATATAGTCACTAAATGTTGTTGGAAGTTTATCAGTGGACTCATAAGTTTATTAACTCCATATAATTAATGTTTTGAAGACTTAGTGTGATAAAGTCAGCTACCATGACTCCTTGAACAGTAACAGTTCAAGAGGTGCTGCATTAAGTTTCGATACGCAATTAATTATTCGTTTATGAACGAATTGAGGAAACTAAGTTTTGTATCGAATACATTCATGATATGCTTAAGGATCCTATATCTGAAGGGCCACTACCCATAAGTCTTATTAAGAGAGCTCATAGACGGGTATTAATTAATGGCCATGCGCAATTGCATATCGTACTATGAATGACTAAGTATTAGTTAATTTTCCTCATCAGTTTGATTTTGTACGTCTATAAGAATATGTCAAGTCGACATAATGGCATATAAGACAAATAAAGTTACAAATCGAACAAAGGGCTTATGCGTATTTTGATCATGACGATTAGGTTTTAAATTAAGGCTATAGTATGATTAATGGGGGTCCTGAGTCGCATAATGATTCAACGGCTGTATTTTTCTGCTATAGTACTTGTTTAAGGCTAAAATGAGTATTAACTCCTGATCAGGCTTATCTAATACTCATAGTAAATGATTACTCGGCTAAGTGGGAGAATGTAAGATTAAATATATTATGTATTAATATTTAATCTAGTAGCCATATAATCATTTACATTATATAGATCAAAATATATAACAATCCTATTAAATAATTAGTTGGTAATTGTTGATGGACCATATTACCCTTATTAACTAATTAGGGTTTCCTCCTGGGTGCTTATATAACGAGAATTATGTGGAGGTAAGGGGGTTACTCAGTTACACAACTAGACACACCCCATAAGCCTAACATCAATTTCATCCTCCCTCTCCTATACCGATTCCCTTATCGGTTTTTCTCAGCCACCATCATCAGTCAGCACCCTAAGGAGGAACCAGACCAAGATGACAATCATGTCAAACCTTAATGGCTGCGTCTCCATGCTGGATTCTCTGCTAACCTGTGCTGATGCAACCAAAGGTATGTTTTCATGTTTTCCTTTATGCTCAAACAGAACTGAACCAACACTCCGTTTTATTAAAAGAAAAAAAATATTCTATATTAAATAGAAATATAAAATTTAGACAAAAGAATAATCACTATTCTAACTTTTCCACTTTAAACTTTCGAATTCACTATCCAAAAAATAACTCGAAAAAAAAATCACACTATAAAATCTTTCTAAAACAACCTATTTTCATTTTTATAAAAGAAATCTTTGAAGACTTAAGTTCAATTCTCATTCGGTGCAAAAAAAAGAGTGAGGCTCCGGTGGAGACCCAGGAAAACTTGAGTTTGATCCTTGAGTCAAACGGGTTTTACCAGTAATTTTACCGTCGTGCCTGAGTCGGGTGGGTTACCGGGTTTTCCCCGGAATTGGTGATGTACGACTCGGGTTACTCTCGGAGTACTCCGTTTGTCCAGTGGGTGCCCCGAGAGTGCCCGGAATTGATTTATTGGCCGTTCAAAAAAAAATTAATCATTTGTAAACATCTATCTATGAAAACATTTCAAGTATAAAAAAATAAAAATAAAACGTTACATACAGATTCTCAACTTGTCATAGTGCAAGTTTTGTTGGTGTTGCGGTTGCAGTTCACGGCGGCGGTGGTGGTGGTGTGCGGTGGCGGACTTCTTACTCTTCCGGGATACACCACCTATAGGGATATTACGTAGAGTGCCACCTTTAGTCCAATATCGTCTACAAGACTTACAAAAATAACGTGGTTGTGATAACGAGTAGTTGTTGTAGTAACAAAACTTTGTGTTGGATGAATCACACCGTGGGCAGTGAACCGGGGTCTGGTCATGGTCTTGGTCGTGGTCCGGTAGTGGTTTGAGCCGCTTGGCCGGTGGTGGAACCATGGGTTCGTTGGGTTCGGAGGTTGAAGACATTTGAGGGTTTGAATTGATGGAGTTTGAGTTAAATTGCATGGTGGTTTAATAGACAAAGGAGGTGTGTATAAGAAGGAAGAAAAAGTGCACCCTGGTGGCTGGTGGGGTCGGTTGAACCTGACGTCAATGACACGACCTGGTTAGTGGACCCGTTGGTCCCATCGGTTAGAATTTATATTGTTTTCTTGGACCATAAACTATACCAAATATGAATGAATAACGGGATGTTTGTTTATCTTTTAATGGTTTAGCCCTTTTACTGGTTTAACACTTAATGGTTCAGACTGTTTGTTTTGCGAGTAGATGTCTGAATGGTTCAGACATTTACCTCTGAATGGTTAACCATTATATAGAGTCTAAATTGTTAAAATCTCTAATCTTAATTGGTCAGATATTTGCCTCTTAATGGTTAAACATTATACCGGTTCTTAATGGTTCAGACCTCTTATTGGTTCAACACTTAATTGTTCAGACTTCTTATTGGTTCAGCACTTAACCATTCAGAAGTTGTTAAACAACCCTAAGTTACTTTAGATAAGTTTACATTCTAGAACGAGTTTAGTTTACATGACCAAAATGCATGATTAAGTTACTTTAGTTAAGTCTCATTCTAGGATAAGTTTAGTTACATGTGTTTGTGTTATAACTTATAAGATGCCTAGGTGAAGGGTAAAGAGCAACGTTTTAAAAATCGGTTTTATAATCATACCGAATTGAGCTCTAAAATAGTTTAACCAGTTGAACCGAGTTGTACCGGCCGGTTCAACTGGATTACTAGTTAACCCTACAATTTCATAAAATGTAAATTCATCTAAAAAAATAATCTAATCTCAATAAGTATTTATGTAACTGATCATGGCTTTAACTAAAAAATAACTATTTTCTTGTAAAATATTAAGCATTTTAAGAGTAATTTTATTATTTATAAACAATATTATAATGGACGAGGTGAGTAACAGTTTCAACAATGATGGAATATTGGAATGGAATACACTATGCTAATTACAGGACATATGGAATGTCAATATTACCTTAATATCTTATTTTATTAAAATAAAATAAAAATCAAATTTTAAGATAATGCAAACCGGTTCAACGGTTTGAACCGGTAGAACCGGATTTACCGCCGGTACATAAGACATACCGTATTTGGGTTTAACCGGTCTTTATCGTACCGGGCACGAGTCCGATATTCGGTTTAACTAGTATAATCGGCCGGTTCATACCGGTATTTAAAACATTGGTAAAGAGACAAAATAACGGTGACGAACGCCCACGAATGGTGTGTCGAAGGGGTAGGGGTGGATCTATATGTGTGCATGGGACAAACTCCGGACAAAAGTGACTCGACTTTGTTCTTATAACATTCCCTAAGATGTGCTCCTATGGCTAAAATTTTAGTCTAGTGAATAAATTGGGGTCGAGCATAACGCAAACATGGCCGGTCTATAATGTCTCACGTTGAACTCTTTATCCTCATTTATATAATTATACTGAAAGTTACTATTTTTTTTCAATTAAATATTATTTTTTATATATATTTATTATTATATTTTCTCTCTCCTCTACTCACAGTCAGTTTAAAAAATATTAAAAAAAAATATAAGGATGAACAGTTTTTTCCCGTATATTTATAAATGAACAATAACATTTTATCTCTAATCTACTCACAACCACTCACAATCAATCCTTATAAAGGTGTACGAGGTGGTCGCGGCAAGGGGAATCAGCAACCCCTTTGCCGATCGGCAACACCGCCACCAAAGATGTGTGTCGCGCGGGGAAGTGCCAAATGGGGGGACTTTGTCGAAGGGGGAGAGGGTAAGTGGTGGCGCCCAGACTAATATAAACCAATCACATGTTTTTTTTTTTAAATTGGTTTGCCTAATTTCATTTTAGACGTGCACGTCTTATGTTTTTTTGGGCAATAGGCGAGAATGAGAGAGAAATTACATGACACAACATGATTAAATGGGGGAAAATTTGGCTAATCTCAATGGGCATGCACCCCTTACACCCTAATATATAATTATATATAACATACTCACAAATATGTAAGAAACCATTACGAATGATCTAAATTGGTTGTCTAGATTAAAACCTAAAACTCTGTACATAACTTCTTAAGTAAAACCAGACTCAACTTATTATTACTTTTTCCAATATTACAAAGATTTACATTTTTTCAATAACAGGTGTTTTTTTTTTCTTAAATTACAAGTGTTTATCTAGTCTAGTAATCAAATATGAGTATTTATTCTTTTCTCATGCAACAGGATTTTCCTTTTTTATTATACGTCACATAATTGAAGTTGTATGTTATTCTAAGTTGTAATGTAATAATTTAAATATAAGTGTTACACAGTATAGCCATAATAAAAGTGGATATATTTTTTACTTTGACAAGCTAAAGAAACTACAACTTATTGCAAATTTAGTCGACATAATTCTATTTCTTCTCGATTTGAGTGTGTCATCTTTGCGCTGAAGTCATATTGATCTTCTCTGTTTCATTCTAATTTTATCGGATGTCCTAAAGGGACAATCGACATATTTACAACATTTTGTTTTCCTAAAGTATGTTACATTTACGCACTAAAAGGGTATATAAAGATGAGTAATTTCATTTTCTGTGTGATTAAGCTTGGTTATGACCCTATAAAAAAGTTTAATCATCATATTTGTTGAGATTGCATATATTAAACAATATGTTGGGTTGCTTTCTCAGACAAAATATTAAACATTATTGTGAGTTCAGTCGAGTCAATTTTATACATGATGTTGCTTCTTATCACAAACTATAGGTTCTTTTTAATACTAGTGAACTTGTCATTTGGGAATTAACTAATTTTGTATACAAAATGAGATACTAATAATAATTCATGTTTGGGATTGTATGATATTTTGCTTACTTAATAAAGGTTTTAAAAATTATGGATTTAGAAATACTAGACAACCTATGTTTTGGTACCCTGTTTAGAAACCGGTCATGGGGCCAAAAGTATCTTATACACATTCTGAAAAATATAGTTATTTTGAAATATAATTTTACACTATATAATATATGTGTCGAAAGTTAATTGTGTAAATATAATTTTACACGAGCAAAAACCGAACCGTTAACTAAAAAAAGTAACCGAAATTAACCATAACGAACAAAACCGATCGGTTATGGTTATGTGAATCTAATTAACCGACCAATCAGTTATGGTTACGGTTAATGTGTCTTCGTTAACCAATTTTAACCGCATCGAACCAAACCTTCTACTCTTATGATTTTCTATTTTTTACAATGTAAATTATATTATTTGAAGTGGTTGCTAATTTGGAAAAAAAAATGTAGAGTTTGTTTTTAATTTGTCTAGTTTGCTCATAAAAAATATATATACAAAATATCTTTAAGTTTTTGTGAATAATATCTTCATCAATTGATTAATGGTTACAATCAAGCCCAATGTTGCATAAATCTAAATTAATTAACAAATATGGAGTTTCTAACTCCATAACCAAACTATTTTTAGCTATATGAAAACAAAAAGGTAATAAAAAAATACGTCGGATAATTAACCGAAATCAATCCATAACCAAAGGTTAACCAAACCATGGTTAACCTGTTGGTCAGTTCTGTTTTAGGTATAATGGAAAACATGAAAACATACCTGATTGCATCAGCACAGGCCAGCAGAGAATCCAGATGGAGACGCAGCAATAAGGTTTGACATGATTGTCATCTTGGTCTGGTTCCTCCTTAGGGTGCAATCTAATGATGGCGATGAAGAAACCGATAAAGGGGAATCGGCTAGGAGAGGAGGTCGATTGATGTTATGAGAGTAATTAGGTTATGTGTCTAACCTTAGAACCTCTACATAAGTCTCCTTATATATGCACCCAGGAGGAAACCCTAATTAGTTAATAAGGGTAATTTGGCCCATCAACAATTACCAACTAATTATTTAATAGGTTGTTATATATTTTGATCCATATAATGTAAATGATTATAATGGCTACTAGATTAAATATAAAATAAATATATTTAATCATACATTCTCCCACTTAGCCGAATAATCATTTACTATGAGTATTAGATAAAGCTGATCAGGAGTTAACACTCATTTTAGCCTTAAACAAGTACTATAGCAGAGAAATACAGCCGTTGAATCATTATGCGACTCAGGACCCCCATTAGTCATACTATAGCCTTAATTTAAAACCTAATCGTCATGATCAAAATATGCATAAGCCCTTTGTTTGATTTGTAACTTTATTTGTCTATATGCCATTATGTCGACTTGACATATTCTTAGAGACATACAAAATCAAACTGATGAGGAAAATTAACTAATACTTAGTCATTCATAGTACGATATGCAATTGCGCACGGCCATTAATTTATACCCGTCTATGAGCTCTCTTAATAAGACTTATGGGTTATAGCCCTTCATTCATAGGATCCTTAAGCATATCATGAATGTATTCGATACAAAACTTAGTTTCCTCAATTCGTTCATAAACGACTAATTAATTGTGTATCGAAACTTAATGCAGCACCTTTCGAACTGTTACTGTTCAAGGAGTCATGGTAGCTGACTTTATCACACTAAGTCTTCAAAACATTAATTATATGGAGTTAATAAACTTATGAGTCCACTGATATATTTCCAACAACATTTAGTGACGATATTATGTCGTTATAACTTAGGTTGTTATTATCAGTTTATTATGACTCCTCTATGAGATAGGTTTTGTCTGCTGACATAAAGATATACCCAAAATTACATTTTGTCATCTTTGAATATCTCAAAGTTAAAGTAATAAACCGGTTTTTAGTTCTCACTTCTTCTTTAAATTGTAGTCTCTCGTTTCTTTTAAAGACATTGTAATACTCCATTAGATGCTTCACATTAATCTAGACATATCTAGTGTGTTGCAATGTGAGTAATATCTAAACGAGTATAGACTTGAACTTACATAAGGCTTCCAATTAATGAAGCGTAAATAAATAATCTCATTTATCCTATTATCCTCTAAAGAAGAGCAGTATTGTTTGTTACATGCGTAAGGACCCATTTAAGGTTAAACTTAAGGAGCGAAACTAATGTCCCATTGGGTCTATCTCGGTATGTTATGATATCTATTACGTAAGAGATATCTCTGAGATCTATTATATCAAAGTCTGTGTTAACAATGCTTTGACTTATGTAACATATACTTGTCAAAAGAATATCATCTATATAGACAAGTTTATTTTAGTTGCTCCCACTCATCTTGAGGTAGGTACATTAATCCACTTGATTCTTGATGAAAATAATTATGTTAGCTTTTCATCACATTATGATGTTTGCATTAACCCATACATGGATTTTATTGACTTACAAACAAAGTGTTCCTTAACCTTCAGTTTAGAACTTTCAGGTTGTTTTATGAACATGTAAATGTGTCAGCCAGTTTGTTAGGGAAAATTGTTTTTAATGTTTATCTAATGTAGCCTTAAACTATTATAAGCTACTAGAACAGTGATGATCCTCAAAGAAAACTTTGATAATTTATCTCTTCCTAAGTATAACCTTTGACAATCAATCATGTTTCTTAGTGTCTTAACGTTTTTATCAGGATTTGGTTTAGTTATGAACACTCTTAGGTAATTCAATCAAATCCCAAACGTTATACGAACACATAAAATCAGTTTTACTAGAAAACTGTTATATTTCATTTAGAAGATTGATTGACACTAATGGCTTAATTTGAAGAGACAGGATCAGTAAACATTTCCAAAATCCATTTCAACTTCAGTTAGGGAGGTTATGTAATCATCAAAGTTAGTAGGCTTTTAAACCTAGATGACCTCCTGAGTTGATTATTGGGTTCATTAGAAGTTTCAGTTTTATGGATTAGCTCTTGGTTAGGTTGCTATCATTTTCCTTCTAATTTATCAGAGTTGGTGCAGTATGGTGTACAAGAGGTGTAATCGGAGTTAAATTCGGAGTGAAATTTAATGACACTCTTCCCCCCGCCTCTTGTATTCCTTACAAATCATGATAAGGACTTTGATTTCTCCCACTGACCTTAGAAAACTTTAGGAACTCAGCATGCTTATTGTCAATGTTTAATGACCAACAAATTCTAATAGAGAAACAAGTTAATGACGTTAGTCGTTGTGATTTCTCTTGTTGATGATTATGTTAGTTTAGGTAAGAAATCTAAGTGTGCCCACAATTAAGCAACAATGAAACTTTTGTAAGAGTAACATTAGATTTTAAGGAAACAAGTTATGATAGAACAGTGTCGTGATGGAGCGGTGTCTTGTACAAGAGGTGCAAATTTAGGTAATGTAAAATTTTCACTCCCCCACCTCTTGCAACTATTGAAAGTTATTATTAAGACACTTAATGCTCCCACTGATCTTTAATATCTCTAGAAATGCTACAAGAGAAGTTTCAATGAGGTACGTGACGTGGGAACCTATCATATATACGTTAGACTTTATTTGATTTCTTTAATGTCCAGATATCATAAGAAACTTTAGGGACATATTTAATAGAAATCTTATAAAGTATGTATATGAATAGATTTCTTCTAAGACCGTGGGCCATATGCGACAAAATTTAGATACAAGTTGATAGTCTGTTAAATGATAAATGAATTATGTCTGAATATTCCATTTGGAATAAGTTCCACGAATGTCATTGAATGACTTATGATGGACCCATGCTTATTCCTTAAGCCAAGTCATATTTTAGGGCTTTAACGTCATGATTTAAAATCACTTAGAATGAGATTAGATGAAAAAATCATCCTCATTAACCATGTCATGATTTCTCATGAATTTTGGTTATAATGGATGAAATTTATAAGTCTCATTTTTCCTTTTGTCAAATTCTCATTTGCATGATGACAAAAGTTGTGAAAGTGTAAGGTATCATCTAGTTTTATCTTAGTAATGTTTCAATCCAGATATTTAGAACAAATAAAATGAGAGTTTAAGGTAAGTATGACTTTATGTTGACTATGCAAACCTCACAACATTCATAACATTGCTTAATTATGATACTATATTCTGATTAATCTTCAGAATATATAAGGTATCGAAAAGCGTTGTTAGAAGATTGCTTATTATGGTTCTTATAGCCTTAACATTTATTTTTTGTCACCAACTCTCGTGTTAGTTATTTGTCGAGTTCTGGTAAGGAAACGTATGGAACCAGAGTCAACTAATCTTGTGTTAATTGGAATATTAAAAATTATCAGACTTAAATATCATTAGTAAGTGACTATCTAATTATTTATCCAACTGTTCTTTAGAATAATGGATAGTCTCGTTGCTTATGCCTAGTCTAATGGCATAATTATGCAGTGAGATTTTCCCTTTAAGAACCTTAAAGTTGGAATTAGCACTTGTAATTTGTCTATGGACCTTAGAACAATCCTCTTTTAATGTATTAGTGGTTGTAAGATGAATAACATCTTATTTTCCAGTTTCAAACATTTATTTCTATGTACATATATTGCTTATCAACACACTCATTATACTTTGGTACTTTTGAGTGTTATAGTTGATTTATAAGGCATCAAATTGTACAAGTGAAAATCTTAGTATGTAATGTACTGGAAAAAAATGTACTTATTTCCATGCGTAAGCCCTTAACTTTATGGGTCATTGTATTGTACATTATTATGTATTCACATATACCACTTAGCTTTATAGTTTATAATTTTAAATGAAGTCATGCATCTTAGGAGTTCTAGTGATTATTCCACAATTATAGATTAGTCTTAGGAAAGACTTAATCTAGAATAATCTTTTAGTGACATCACTTATTCTTGATTATCATAAGAGACGTCATGTTTGATTTGTCCTATTCATCATGCTCTACTTTTCTTCTGTAGTGCTTTATCAGAAGGGAGCAATAGGATCATCGTGTCATAAGAGATAATCAAGGATTTAATTTAAGAGCTAATTCTTATAGAAACTTTAAGCAAAACATATCAGATTTAGGAATTAGAGTGGATGAGATATAGATTTTCAGAAGAAAATTATAGTGAGTAAAAATTATGGGTATTAAGAATAAGGCAGACGAAATGATCATAAAAAATTAATTAAGGATCATTAATATAAGGATCATTGAGTGAAGAGGTTGTGATATGTCTATTACTAACATCAAAATAATAGAATGCTTAAAGTTCTACTTAAACGAAGACAAATCAGCTTTGGCCAGAAGTGTAATCATTTAAGCATGTGTGCAAAGTGGTTGTAACAAATCAGCTTTGGCCAGAATTGAAACACTCACTTTAGTTATGCACTCGTTAAGTATGTCATCTATGAAGGAATTAAATCAGCTTTGGCCAGATATTAAGACATTCATGTTTATGATGCACACTTAACATAGCTTTCATAATACTTGAACGATAAGTAGATGCATCAAATCAGCTTTGGCCAGAAGTGATACATCAGAAGCTCATTCAAGTTAAGCCATTTTGGTTTTGTGAAACATTATTTGATCCTTATTAATTAACTAAGTATTTACAAAACCAATCATTTAATAGCAAACCACCTGTTAGCGCGGTGAGTTCGCTGGGGGGTGCAGGGGGGCAGCGTGCCCCCTGCACGGGGTTCGGGGCGGAGCCCAGAGCTAAATCTTAGTTCACATTAAACAGCCTAAAATAATGAGGTTTCGAGTCAGGTCTCGAATCAGTTATGAGGTCTCGAGTGAGATCTCGAGTCAAGTCTCGACTTAGCTTATAACATTATGAGGTCTCGACTCATTAATGGTCTCGAGTCGCAACCTCAGTGTCTCGAGTCATAATCATGGTCTCGACTGCTGTGAATTATGAGATCTCGACTCCTTATGAGGTCTCGAGTTGTGACCTTTATGGTCTCGAGTCGAAACCTTATGGTCTCGAGTAATGACCTTATGGTCTCGAGTCGAGACCTTTGTCTCGAGTTGTACAGATTTAAGCCCTTAGTCGAAACCTCAGTGGTCTCGAGTTATAAACATTTGAGAACACTTATGATTTCGAGTCGAGTTCTTGTGGTCTCGAGTCGAGACCTTTGTCTCGGGTGGTAAAAACTTATCTCGAAACTTCAGTTACAGCTATTAATGTGAAAACATAACCGAAAATTCGAATTGTTAGGGATTTTGAGATATGGTTTCCTGTTTTAGTGATGATCTAATTTTATCATAATATTTCGAAAATTATAACTGTATATCTTTTAACAATTTTCGAATAAACTTAACAGATTAAATTGGATCAAACAGGGAAATAACACTAAAAAATCCAAATTATATTCCAAAACATAAAGGAATTTCGAATTTTCCTAAGAACACATGATGAACCCTAAAAATAAAAACATGATTCTGGAACCCGAAACCTGAATTTTAAGGCTTTAAACAGATTTCGGTACGATTAAGATTTACCATTATGATTCCGAGTCATTTAAAAAACATTCTTTTCCCGAAATAACATTGATCTCGGCACATATGACCCGAAAACAGCCGTGAGTTTTATTGAGTTTTCAAAACTTCTGTTTTCCATATTTCAATCCCAGAATAATGGATACGAAAACAGAACTGACTAATCAACATATGCTCTGATACCACATGTTGGTCAGTTCTGTTTTAGGTATAATGGAAAACATGAAAACATACCTGATTGCATCAGCACAGGCCAGCAGAGAATCCAGATGGAGACGCAGCAATAAGGTTTGACATGATTGTCATCTTGGTCTGGTTCCTCCTTAGGGTGCAATCTAATGATGGCCATGAAGAAACCGATAAAGGGGAATCGGCTAGGAGAGGAGGTCGATTGATGTTATGAGAGTAATTAGGTTATGTGTCTAACCTTAGAACCTCTACATAAGTCTCCTTATATATGCACCCAGGAGGAAACCCTAATTAGTTAATAAGGGTAATTTGGCCCATCAACAATTACCAACTAATTATTTAATAGGTTGTTATATATTTTGATCCATATAATGTAAATGATTATAATGGCTACTAGATTAAATATAAAATAAATATATTTAATCTTACATAACCAACCATCGATTTTGGTTATTGTTAGCACTTTCAATTAACCGAACCTACGGTTAACTGACTTTGCACACCCCTAAGTCTATCTATAGGAACAAGAACGAAAAAGAAACCCCTAAACCTGAAATATTTAGGACTAGTATTCAAGTATGAGATTGATAAAACAATATTACAAGTACTTCAAGTAGGGATATAATAATAAGTGATACCCGATACGATAATACGAAGCCATGTACTCAAACTTTTTGATATCGTCTTTATCTTCGCTCGACCGTTGTCTAACATTTATTTATTACAGTAGATTCATTATATGAATGAATGAACCTTTTCTTTTAAGATATATATGATGATAGCATTCACAGTTTGTATGTTATTAAGTATTAACCCAGCCCTTTCGTTTTTCGCTTCGTAATGTAAATTTTCTTGAAATTTCTGTAGTTCCTTTTTAGTGTAAAACATTGTATTTTGAAAGTTCACTCCCCTAATTTTACCGAAAGCTAAGTTAAAGATCCGTCAGTATGCCTGCCTGGTTATGTACTACGGATTACCATTACCCAACTTATTGTCATCTCTAACAAGGTGAGAACCGTAAAAACATTCATAACATGTGTTTTAGCCATTTACCACGCTTTTGTCACTTTTCGATCACATCGTAAAACGCAATGATTATACGATTCTCTCAGTTCTATGCTTAAAA
Source organism: Helianthus tuberosus (assembly GCA_030545235.1). Taxonomy (NCBI): domain Eukaryota; kingdom Viridiplantae; phylum Streptophyta; class Magnoliopsida; order Asterales; family Asteraceae; genus Helianthus; species Helianthus tuberosus. Next base: position 170,360,001 of record CM060358.1, on the reverse strand, counting down.
TCAATTAAGTATATAACATCCTCATGTATAATATTAACTCCTTTATTGTATTAGGGGAGTGGGGGTGGTCACTAGTGATAGAATTCCATCACTCACAAGCATCCAATCAACTCCTGCCATGTCATTAGCCACTATTCTATCACTCACAAGCATTTTGTAGTGGCGATGGTCATCACTAGTGATAAATACCCCAACGTTCAAAAAAACCCCCAAACGGTCACCTTCAACGTTCCTTTTTCAAGTTTTCCACGCGTGATTGTTTCAACGCGTTAAGTTTTCAACGCATGATAAGTTTGGTGACGGCGGTGTGCTATTCAAGTTTCACGCGTTATTTTGGCTATCACGGTAGAATAACGCATCCACCCCCATTGCCCTTAGTTGTAGAGAATATATCTTATTGAATGTTCACATTCATTTTCAAGTAACTTTACAAGAAATTTCCAACGTACGATTCAGTTACATTCCTAGTTGAAACGAATATTTTGTAATGGGAAATGACTAACCCGGTTACATGAATTGTCAAATCAGTTTCCGGGTCGGGTCGGGGTTTAGACATACGGTCAACATGTTTGAGTGTTTGACGGTCTTCATAATCTGAAAACGTTTCACATTACGTGGGTGACGTGATAAAGCAGACCGTGAGCCGGAATTCTGTAAATATCCACCCAGCTAAGTGGGACCCACGTGGTAGCTTATGATAAACAAGGCATATATTCTTCCTTCATGACGTGGCTCATTCTTTGGTAGCCATGTGGACAGTCTTTATCTTATGATACAAGACTGGAAGGTATGTATGAGTGTAGTCCTTCAAAGATGGGTCGTCAAATACACAGTGGCAAAGCTTGAAGATTTCCACCAGAGGGTCGGAAGTCACCGGACCTAAAAATATATACTTAAACTTTTTTATTTTTATAAAACCGGGGGTCGAAAACGTATATACCTAAAAAATTCTATACAAAACGTACATACATAACACTACTGAGCGAAAAGGTCGGGGGGTCGGGCTCCCCCCGGCCCCTTCAATGCTTCGCCCCTGCACGTAGACCGCCACGTAAGCGAGTATGAGGATGGACCTAAAGGGGATGGACCTAAGGGGTGGAGGATGAACCCCTTTATATGTATGTATGTATGTATGTATGTATAGGTGTGTGTGAGGGGGTGAGGCCCGCTTGGGCGGCTGTGGGCGGACGAAGAGGACGGAAGAGGACCGGCGACAGAGCAAGGGGTGGCGGCAAGAGGACAGCTCTGGGGACGAGCCCCATACCGTCCAGTCTAATAAAAAACATTAAGAGTACAATATCCATATTTTTTTAGAAAAATAAGAAATTAATAATAGGCATTATATAACATGTGGACGACACGTAAGCACGCGTCAGAAAAGTGGCGTGATAAAAAAAGGGGTGTGGAAAATAGGCGTTATTCGACACGTGACACCTAATTAATATTATTATCTCTATTTGAAAATTATATAAAATAAATTAAATTTAATTCAATAACATTAATATTAATTTAATTTAATTTAATTTAATTTAATAGCGTTAATATTAATTGAATAAAAACATACATTTTAAAAACCACATAAAATTTAAGTTGCATAAACTTAAAATAAAAAAAAATTTACATAAACTTAAAAAAATGTCATAAACTTAAAAAAATTACATAAACTTCAGTTAAAATTTGAGGAGCACCATTCGTCTTCCATTACAGCTTGAACTATCTTTTGAACCGCTGAAATTATGAGTGTCGGTCCCTCGTTATCTGACGAGAATAAAATTAAATCATCAAGCCCAGATGACTACGAAGAAGATGAAGGTGAAGAATTTGAGCCTTCCATTTAAAAAAAAAAATTGTAAAAATTGGGAAAGAATAGGTAGTTGGGAAGATATATGGATGATTGAGTGTGTGGTTTTTAAAAAATGGTGTGAAATATGTTAGTATATATAGTTTTTTTTAAACGTCAAACTAGTTTGAAGCAACCAATAACCAAGTTCCACGTCGACTCGTGTTAGCCCTCGACGCTGGTGGAATATCTCTCGCCCAAACAACAACGCCGTGCACAACGTGGGGGATGGTGTGAGAAGATGGGCGTTGACTGACAACAACGCCGAGGAATGACACCCACACCATGTGGTCTTAGTCAAAAACTTATATGAGTCGTATGGTTTGTCCTTCAAATGACCATTTTCTGTGTCAAGTCACAAAGCTTATATGGTTATTTAATTTGTTCATGTCATATACAGTGTGTGACACGTCAATAGTGTTTGAATACTGTGATAGTTGTATTTGTTTAAGCCCCCTTATTTCAATTTCTTCATGTTCAAATCGTAAAATATATGTGGGTGTTGACGACAACAACAATGTATATTAAACACTAACAAATGAGTAGGAGTTGTTCCTACATTTTTTGAGACCCTAAGGTAACTACAAAGTGAATGCCCTTCTGAAAAATTATTCTTTTCAACGTATTTAGTAACAAACCCTCCTCCTTTACTCGGGGTTGGTTCCTGCAAGTATTAACTAAAAAGTTTTTAGTTAGTGAAATTATTTTTCTATTTGAAGGTAATATGTTTTGTATAAATATAGTATACGATTAAATACAATCTATTTTTCTAGCTTTGGGATGGGTTCGAATGGTCGAGCCTTGAATTTTTTTCTAAACAATATTTATCTGAGCTTCTATGAGATTAAAAAAAACTAGGTTAGTTTTGCTTTTACTTAAGCCTAACACATATATAATATATAAAACTTACTAAATTGGAGGCCCTTGATTTTTGTTGACCCTAACCCCGTGCCTAGATTGGAAAACCTAAGGGGCCGATTGGAAAACCTAAGGGGCCGGCTCTGCAAATGAGAGAGCGGTATTAAGATCTAATTTTTAACATATACTAAATCCTAAATATATAATGTTGTCAAATATAACTTAATCTCAAAACTTCATAAATATAAACATTAGTACTTGCTCATACAAAAAACAATAGACAATGTCAATATCAATCTACATACGCATGGGTGACAAAGGCTGAAACAGTGACGAAGAATCAAACGAAAACAAAAACGTCAGAATTTATTCATTGAGACAGGGGCGGTGGACAGGATCTATTATCCCCCAGCCAGTTTGCCCAAAATTTCAACCTTGTGGTCGTATTCATGGTCTAGTGTGGGTCCGAAACAAGCCGACCACATGATGCTTGTCCTTTTGCAATCGCTTCCAGTAGGTTGATCGGAACTTGGTTCATTGTGTGCACACTAGCATATATTTTATTTGAAGGGTGACTTTCTATATACATGACCTATAGGTCACCAGGTTCTTGTCGATGACAATCCCCCGTCAGCTCCGCCCTCCGGACGCGATGTTCGATTGGGCCCCGGCCGTCTCGTAAGCTGACCTTCGCCCGGAAACCATACTGCCCCCACACGAGAGACTCGCTGGGGTAACAGCTGGGTAAAACCGGGTTGCCCTCAGGATCGAACCATGCCTCGGTAGGAAACGATCCATCATTGGGACGTCCTCCCAAAATGCCGCAGCCGAGAGTCGAACCAGAGACCGGCCCAACTAAACCACATGGGATTACCCAACTGGGCTGGAAGGGGGGATACACACTAGGATATATGATGATCCATATACCAAAATAAACATGTATATTTTGTATTTTTATAAACGTTTACTAGTTAAATTTCCACCCGCACGTTGCGGCGGGGACCCAATGACTGCAAAACGCGTGTCAGTAATGGCAAGCAGATACCGAATATCAAAACATAAATAAAAATGTCGTGAAAAGGATAGTCAACCTGTCCTAAAAAAACGATTTTAAATAAACTAATATATAATAATAGGACCCAAACGTCCTACACGTTGGAAATTCGGTTGTTTTCAGTTCAGATATTATGGTGCTAACACGTTAAAATATGGATGAGCTCGGTACCTGTAACGGCACCGAAAGTGCCGATCCGGAAAATCATCGAAATTAGGTACCGGCACCGAAAATGCTCGGTACAATACGGTATGGTATTTGAAGGTAAAATCAATAAATATAGGTATGGTGCTAGACCGGTGTCGAACCAAAAGTAACGATTCTGAAAACGCCAAAAGGTTGGTATCAAATTGGTACCGAAAATGATTTGGTATAGTATATTTGGTACCGATACGATACCGGTTTGATTACAGGATTTGATACGATTTGCTCATCAATAATCTAAATATCCAAGTTAATTTTACATGCTACAATTCAATCATTACGTAAAAAGACAAAAAATAAAGAAAAATAAGTTGTTGTGTCTATAAAACCTCACTCAAACAAAATACAGTTTACTTACTGTGTGTTTGAAAAGTAATCTAAACTGTGCAATTATTTGCATTAGTACGTTGCTACAGGATTTGATTTGATGAGTTCGGTACCAACCGGTATCGAAAATACCGTTACTGAAATCCCAAAAAATGGGTACCGGTACCGAATATACCTGGTACAGTACGACTTAATACGGACGGTACTGGTACGACACCGGTATTTAAGGGTAAAACCCAATGAATACCAGTACCGGTACCCGATACTATTCATTCATTTATATTTTTATTACTTTTAATTGAAAACTCTTTTTAATATTTATATTTATTATTACTGTTCATTTCGTTATCTAATATATAGGTCAACTAGTAGATGCCCCGCCCGCGTTGCGGGGCGATGGCCGAATAATTCTCAATCAATTAAAAAAAGACTACTATAATTTTGCTATAAAAAAACGATGATAAGACCGTAATTTTTGGCCCAGGGCAAAACTATAAATTTTCAGGACTAATGAACCAGTGTTAGGCAGCTAGAGTTATGTGCCGCCCGCGTTGCGGGGCGCTAAACCGAGTATTTCTTAGGTTAATAATATGCACGCCTTTATGTCGGTTAGTTATACATGCTACCTATAACACGATATAAAAAAAGATACATCAAGTTAACCAATTAAAGAAAAACAGTACCATAGTTATGATAAAAAAAAAATTAACTAAAACGATGACAAGCGTGTAATTTAGAGTGGGGGCAAAACAATAATTTGTCAGGACCAATTAGCGAGTGCTAGGCAGCTGTTTGGCATGAATAAAAACAAAATTAAGTCAACAAAGTAAAAGAAAACACTACCATGGTTTTGCCAAAGAAAAAAAAACATGGCAAGATTGCAATTTTTAGCGGAGGTAAAATCGTAATTTTAAAATGGAGGTAAAATAATATTTTGAACTGAGGCCAAAACTGTTTTTTTTAAATGGGGGCAAAATCGTAATATTTTAGCTGCGGACAAAATCGTAATTTTTAGCTGGGGGCGAAATCGTAATTTTAAACTGGGAACCAAATCGTGACTCAAGCTGAGGGCAAAAGCATAATTTTATTTTGAATCGAGGGCGCAATCGTAATTTTACACCTGGGATAAAATTGTAATTTGGCATCACCTATAAATACCTATTATATGAAAAAAAAAAAAAAAAAGTCAAAGTGGCCGCCCAAAATGGCCAACCACTTGACACTCCTATTACCCGATGACGTCAGCGACATGTTTTTGTATATGTTGAGAAATTGTAATTTGGCATCATCTATAAATACCTATTATATGAAAAAAAAAAAAAAAAAAAAACAAAAGTCAAAGTGGCCGCCCAAAATGGCCAACCACTTGACACTCCTATTACCCAATGACGTCAGCGACATGTTTTTGTATATGTTGAGAATTTTTAATATATAGGTCAATTACTTGATTCATTGTGTGCACACTAGGATAGATGATCCATATACCAAAATAAACATGTATATTTTGTATTTTTATAAACGTTTATTACTTGATTTTTATTTTCAAAAGGGAATCATAAGTTAAGTTATTGATTTAGTACTATTACATTAACGCTGCTAGAAAGGTGTGATGCGGACGACACCCATTTTTTATATATCGTCCCACTTACATAAAAGGTTGGTGTGAGTACGTGGCTATGGACACGTCTAAGTCTCTATCTCTGTATGTAGCTCGAGTTTGTCTCTCCTCCCTCTCTCTTTCACGTATGTGTCTGTGAGGAACGACAAACGTCACAAATCTCCCATTAGAGATGATCTAAGGCGATCGAACACTCAGTTAACTGTTTTGTGAAACTTGTTTTACGTTTGTTTATTTATTATATAAACAAACACATGTCCCATTCATAAACGTTCATATATGTTTATTCATTTACTTTGTGCGTTTTCGTGATCCCTTAAATTAGTTATTACTCATACTAATTTAGTAATTTAGTACTAACTTGATTTTCATATTTTAGAACCTTTCGTTTATGCGTGTCAACATTGGATATTGTTGAATCGACGATGATGATATTTAGACATTAATTTGGATATTATTGTTTATTTTTAACTGGTGTTCGTTTAAAATACTAACGAATGAACATAAATGAACAATATGGTGCTCATTAAGATAACGAATGAACACAATCAGGGAAGTTTGTTCATTAAGTGTTATTGTTCATCATTGGCGAAGCTTAGTGAGGGCCATGGGTCCCCGACCCACCTTATTTTTTCGCTTACTAGTGTTAATTTTACCGAAATTTTTTTATTCTTATTGCAATATAAAATATTGGATTTTGAGAGTCCGGTCCGTCTAAATTTTCCATTTAAGATCCGCCAATAATGTTCATTCCTTTGATTGGTTAAAATTAAACAAAATAACATAAACAGATCCAAGTTCTTGCTCGTTTGAATTGTTTACAAGCATAAATTAATTTTGTAGCCATTAAGGGTAGTGACATGCCCCTTTTAAATGCAAATTTAGTAAAAACTAGGGTTAAGACCCGCCCGCGTTGCGGTGCGGGTACATCGTAAATATTGAATTGATTAGTCCAAACGTTATATGATGCATTAACCATATGAAAACACACATTTCAATGTATCCAGTTGAACTCAGTGTAACCTGTATAAACATTGTGATTGGATCAAACGTAAAGTAAATGGAATTCATATCGAACAATCATAACGTATTATATGTGACCCAACTCATACATAGAAAACGTAACAGGTATGAAGGAAAATATGCACATGTAATCGAAAGGGATTAATTAGAGCTTTCGGAAAAGGGGAGAAAAAGAAACCATAATTTGACTCCACTCGGTTCGAAACAAACTTTACGAAGCATACATAAAATAAACACGAAAACATATTATATTTGACCTAAATCATTTCCCAAAAAAGTTTACATCAAGACGTAGAACAACTTGAATTTATACCAAAACGTACGTAAAAATATGCACGTAAAAATGGTTTCTTTAAACGAAAACGTAATATATTTGACCTGACTCGTCTATAAAAAAAGTTTACGTCGGAATATAGAACAGATCATATTTATACACACCCGTACATAAAATATGCACATAAAAATAGTTTTTAAGTAAAGGAAGAATATGGGTAAACCGAAAGAAAATATTAGTAAAAAATTTAATAGGTTAAAAACGTTCGTAAAACCGTGCCAAGTTGCACCAATGCCACAACGACATCGACTCTCAACATCGTAAAAATAAAATAGATAAAATGGTAAAAATTACACAGAACGAAAAGTAGACTAAAATCGTTGAACCACGCACACCCGTTACAGTGTCTTAATGCGAAGAAATTAAGCAGAAACGCAAAACGTTGAAAATAATAACTTAGTTGATATACGACCCGCCCGTTGCGGCGAACTTTTCAAAAGAGGAAAAATGGATGCGTTACGATGGGTCTGTCAAATATGAAAAAATAAAGCAAAAACGTTGAACCTCACATGCACGCTACGACATGTTAACTCGCAAAATTTAGAACGAAACGTAAAACAAAAAACTTGCGAAAGATAAAAAGTATAGAGGGACCAAAGTTGTAAATAACAAAGTGTTGTGTTAAATTATAAAAGATGGAAAACTTTGAGTTAAAAGTAAAAAACATTAAAAGGGGTTAAAACGTAAATGATAAAACTTTTGGGTTGAAAGTGGAAAAGTAAGTTTTTTTTTTTTTTTGGAAAACTCTCTAAGCACAAGTTACAAGTGCTAATGCACAAAAAACTTACTAACTTATATATGGAATAATAAATAAATAAACAAAAATAATAAGAGTATGGATCATGTATAAGAGAGATTTTTTGTGCGAAGTGTTGGAGAAAATTTGGGTTTGACAATTGTCCCTTTCAGTTTTAGGATGGAAGAATATTATAGTCATTCTCCCTTGAACCTACTTCACCCATGATTTTCAAATGACTCTAACTTTTTCATACGATAATTTTTTAAAATACACCGTGTTAACGGACATTTCATTCTTTTTTAATTCAAGCAGACTATTGCTATAGTTTTCTTAATTTTTTTTTCAATTTATTTTACAAGCTATAAAGTTACGTGATTTGTGTAACTTTACGTGATTATGTTCCAATACATAATTACATATCATATGTGCAAGCCGTAATAAATGCTCAATGTGACCCTACATCTATAATCACGTACCATATGTAACAAGTGTAATGTCAAGCGGTTATGTATCCGTACGTAAGTACGTTATTATAGTTTTCTTCATGAGAAAAATGCTAGGATAGTCCCTGTGGTTTGCCTATTTTTCACCTCTAGTCCCTAACTTTTTAAAATTACAGCTATAATCCCCAACTTTTGCAATTTCGTTCCCGGATAGTCCTTGGCGCGGATAGGGGTTAGTTTTTGGTGTTAAGTGGATGTGAAATTACTAAAAATAATGTTTTTCTTTTTATAAAAGAAATTCTCTCTCATTCACACAAAATTCACAACTCGATTCACACAAAATTCAAATGTTCAGATCTAACCACTACCAATGGTACCTTCATCTCCTGAATTGATCAGATTTCTTCATGAAGAAGACCAAGAGTATGCTAGTTTAGATGCTTATTGGCTGAAGTCTTTACCTAAGATCCTTCACGAGCTTCAAACTGTTTTGATTAGTTTAGATGACAGTAGAAATTGGGGCATTTTGGATAGACATATGTGGGATGAAGTGAATAAAGATGAAGAAGTGAAAGGCATGTTAAATAAAACTAAACACAAATTCGCTGCTTACTTTCCGGTTCTCATTGATGAAGCTCCAAGCAGGGCCGTCTCCAAAAATCATAAAAAAAAAAAAAAAAAATTGGCCCTCGAGATAAAAAATTTGGGCCCTATTCGCAAATCTTCATATAATATAAACTCATCAATCATTCAATCAAATAACCGAAAATACTACGATAATTGTTATCAAATAGATAAAACAAATTATCAAAAATAGTGTAGCAAAAATAACAAGTTATCGAACCTACTTGCTAACCGAAAAGTGTGGTTCTTCTAGTGTTTTTTGAAGCAAAGCTCTCGATCAACTCCTTGTAATCCATAGTATCTAATATTTCACTTTCAATAGAAATTGTCGCCAACCCGTTTAGCCTTTCTTGTGACATTGTAGAACGTAAATAGGTCTTCAACAACTTCAACTTTGAGAAACTTCTTTCTGCCGATGTCACGGTTACCGGAATTGTCAACAACACTTTATATACATTTATAGCATTAGGATAAGTAGTACTGCGTTGGAAGATATAGTCTAAAACATCAAAAGGGTTGTCAATGTGTCTCGGTAAAAATGTATTAATCAAATTCAACTCCGTATACAATTCTTTAGCATCAATATCGGACTCTTCTTCATACTTCAATGCATCTTGAAGGTGATAACAACACTCCTTAAGCTTGGCTTCATTTAGAGTCTTCAACTTTTTTGGAAACAAAAACCCAAATATTTTTTTGAATTTTTTGTATTGTTCAAATCTTGTTTCAAGTGAAAAAATAGCTTGATCAACAATACATAAAAAATAATTTACTCTAAAATCCTCCTCGGGTGAAAATGTTACTTCTTCTACACTTGATGATTCATCAAATTGTTTTTACCTATATATCACACGTTTTTGACGGAATTCCCCATTAACACCTATTTCATTTGCAATTTCTCTAGCTTCATCAAGCGCCTTAGAGAACCCCACTTCTCTATAATTCTTAAAGAATTTAATTAATTTGTCCACTTCATCAATAGCAACATCAAGAACAACATCTTTTGATTGCAACCTGTCACGGCCCCCGTCCCGGTTTTACCCGGTCCAGGAGCCGCGGGACAGGAACCCGTGGTATTTATTATTTGAGTTGACAGCGGAAGTCTAGCAGGATCGTTTAAGACTTGAAAATGCCCAATAATTTTATTTTATAAATTGGGACAAACCCCGTAATTTACAATAGAGGAATTTTACTAGGAAATTCCGTGATTTTACAAAACATGTTTATTTTATTGAGCCACTACTTCGAGCTTGTTAGGTGCTGTTAGTTTTTTCTGTCTGCGGACCACATCTGCAGGCATCTGCAGGAGAAGAGGTGGACCAAAGGTCTGCAGTCTGCAAGGAAAAAAGGGTTTGTTTTTTTTTATTTTATAAAAAGATCTTCTCACTTAGAAGACACACACAAACACACTTTCACACACAAACCTCCCTCGATCTCTCTCCTCTCTGCCTTCATCACCACCACCAAGCACCACCTCTAACCCACCGCCACCATTGTCACCACCGTCACCACAAACCTCCCCCGTCGCAACCACCCACCCCCGTCACACTCTCCTCCCTCGATCTCTCTCTCTATGCCTTCATCACCACCACCAAGCACCACCGCAAACCCACCGCCACCACCGTCACCACTACATGATGGTCTCCTGCCGCTCCCTCCCTCTCTCTCTCTAGTCTCTACGGTATCTCTCTCTCATCGATTTGGGGGTTTTGTTCGATTTAGGGTTTCGGTTCAAGCACCACCACCACCACCGATCTCTCTCTCTCTCTCTACTGTATCTCTCTCACACTCTCTCTCTCTACGGTATCTCTCTCACCGATATTGATTTGGGGGTTTTGGTTCGATTTGGGGTTTTTGGGCAGGGATGTGGTGGTGGAGGTTTGGGCAGGGATGTGGTGGCGGAGGTGGTGGCAGGGATGTGGTGGTGGAGGTGGTGGCAGGGATGTGGTGGTGGAGGTGGTGGAAGAAGAGGTCTGCCAAGAAGAGGTTCCAATAAGACATGGAATCATGTCTGTGTGGTAAAGAGGTCTCGCAGACCTTTTTTAATGAAAGGTCTGCGAGAAAAAAAAACAAGCTGCGGACTCCAAACCTCTGCGCGCGTCTGCGCGACGCAGATATAAGTGGCCAGAAGTGCTTCTGGCCAAAAAACAAACACCACCTTAGTGCTCCGTAGCACTTTTCCTTGATTCACAGTAGGTCACCTGAAACATGTTTTAAAAATATTTTATCAGCGGGGAAATACTGGCGAGTCATTCAGGTTATATAAAACGACACCTTAGTTATTAATTACAGCATAAGAGCGATTACAATGGCTTCTATCTTATTTTTATCTGCCGCCGTGTCACCTCCTGGTGACGATGGTCATACCACTATTGGGTCCTTTCACCCAAGTAGTGATGATTATCACTGTTAGGATTATGAGCTTAACCGTGAGAAATTAGTAATGTGCACAATACCCCACTAGCCAGTGATTCAAGATAACCACGACTTAATCCCTGTAATTATAACTTTTGAAAATGATTGGAGTATTGTAAAACATAATTGATAAAAAGAGAATGACTCACATTGTAGATTTAAACGGGCAGAGTTTTAGCCTACTGATAAGCCTTGTAACCTACTTTAAATAACAACGCACACGAACTAGGTCAGTAACTTAATACAACATTTACGATAACTCACGAGATCGAAACCCTCACGACGAATGACAAAGTGCAACACTTAAACATCCATCGAATTCACGACGAATGACAAAGTATAGCCCTAATGTGGGCAACACTTAAACATCCATCGGATTGGTTTCAATCGATCGGACATTGAATCGTAGTAGCGATCGAGTTAATACCCTGTATCGTAGCAGCGTTTCCCTAACGGAATTTATGATTTTGAGCAGTAGAACTTCGTTTTTGACTGAAATCTCGAGCACAGATGAACTGCTCTCTTAAACTTACGCGGCCCGCGAGGGCCACCTAGTCTATGACTAGGGCTAGCGTGTCACACCTAGGGCTGCCACGTGTGCGACACGTGGCCTGTTCATTGCTCCGGAGATTTGATGAGTTTTCGCGGCCCGCGTAAGCCTAGGCTTACTCTTACGCGGCCCGCGTGAAACCCAAAAATCTTGTTTTCTTGGTTTTTCATGCACACTAGGGTTTCAGGGGTCCGGGTTTGTACTTACGGGTCGTTTTGGGACATTTTTATTTTTTGCAGGTCCTTAGATCCTCCCCACCTTATTTAAAATCTCGTCCTCGAGATTTACTGAAATAAGTAAGGATACTTTTGCTTCATCTCTGATTCCAGCTCCCAGGTGTATTCGGGTCCTCTTTTTGAATCCCATTTGACTTTGACTAGTATCAATCTTTTATGCTTGAGGAATTTAATCTTTCTGTCTTCTATTTGAAGTGGTTTCTCAACAAACTTTAGCTTTTCATTTACCTATATGTCTTGAAGAGGTACTACCAGGGATTCGTCAGATAGACATTTCTTGAGGTTGGATACATGAAATACGTCATGTACTCCGGCTAGTTCTTCTGGTAGTTGTAAGCGATATGCAACTGGTCCTATGCGTTGGATTACTGGAAAGGGTCCTATATATCTTGGACTCAGCTTTCCTCTTTTACCAAACCGAACTACTCCTTTCCAAGGAGAAACTTTTAAGAGTACCCTATCTCCAACTTGAAATTCTAGTGGCTTGCGTCGATTGTCAGCATAACTTTTCTGGCGATCTCGAGCCGTCTTTAGTCTTTCCTTGATTTGAGTGATCTTGTCGGTGGTCTCTTGCACGATTTCAGGTCCTGATAATTGATTTTCTCCTATTTCTGCCCAGCAAACTTGAGTTCTGCACTTTCGTCCATACAGTGCTTCGAACGGGGCAGCTTCTATGCTTGAATGATAACTATTGTTATAGGAGAATTCGATTAAGGGTAGGTGGTCATCCCAGTTCCCACCAAAATCTATCACACATGCCCTAAGCATGTCCTCCAGGGTTTGGATCGTCCTTTCACTTTGTCAGTCTGTTTGAGGATGGTATGCAGTGCTTAAATTTAGTCGGGTTCCCATTGCTTCCTGGAAACTGGTCCAGAAATGGGAAGTGAGACGACTATCCCTATCCGATACAATGGAGAGTGGAACTCCATGTAAGGATACTACTTCGTCTACATATAACTTGGCTAACCTTTCCATGCTAAAGGTTTCCTTCATGGGTAGAAAATGAGCTGATTTGGTTAATCGATCCACAATTACCCAAATCGCGTCATTACCTTTTCTGGTTTTGGGTAACTTAGTAACGAAATCCATGGTTATTAGTTCCCATTTCCATACAGGCATTTCTAATTGTTGTAGTAAGCCTGAAGGTTTCTGGTGTTCTGTCTTAACTTGTGAACAAGTAAGACATTTAGAAACATATCTAGCTATGTCCTTTTTTATTCCTATCCACCAGAAGTTATTTCTTAAATCTTGGTACATCTTATTGTTACCAGGATGCATGGTTGATGTGTGCAAAATGCAACATATAAATTACATCAATTGTGGCATAAAACTAACCCTTTTTTAGTACTAATGTTGGAAAAGTGTGCTTTTGTCTTCCTTTTGTATTTTCAGGATTAAATGAGCTCAAATTAACAAAAGAAGCAAAAAGGCAGCTAAATCTAACATAAATACAAGAAAAGGAACAAACGTGGCATGCCCGACCTCCCCGACAACATCTTCCCAAGCAAAGCAAAACAAAAGAACAGAAGGCTGAACACGCCCCGTGCTCAGTGAACACGGGGGCGTGCCTAAGTGTCAGCATAAAAGACAAAGCTGTAGAAGCTTCTATCGCCCACCACGGGGCCGTGCTCAGCGGACACGGGGCCGTGGTCAACTATAAGATTCGCAGAATCCAGGCAAATCTTGATAGTACAGATATGCTTCTGCACACGGGGTCGTGCCCAACGGACACGGGGCTATGGTCAACTAATGCAGACAAGAGCAATTAATGAAGACAGAGAATGAGGATGGACACGGGGCCGTGCCCGAGCTTCTGTTCAGGCTATAAATATGGGTGCTTGGCTCATTTGCAAACCATCTCTTGGCACACCACCTCTCTCACACTTCACCCACCACCCACCACCATCACAACACCATCATCCACCACCATCATCCATTGTCCATCATAGAGTGTGTGAGTCGTCTCGGGATCCAAGATTGATCGTAAGAGTTCTTGACAATCAAAGGCCATGCTTGCCTAAGTCTCTTACATCACTTGGTGAAGACAAGTGTCTAGTGTAATACTTTTTATTTTTAATCTTTTCGCACTTTTTAATTGGTTATGTATTAATGACTTTAATAAACAGTTTCTTATGTTGAAGGTGATTCTTCCTTATCATTTGTCCGTGGTGTCCTGGCATTATTTTACAGTCTATATAAAATAAAAGATTTTCACCATTCATATCTCCACGGTCTATATGGAGGTATGTTGGCTACCTGGTCGGGGGTTAAGGGAACGGTTTGGTAAGAGTCTTGCCTTGTTCAGTGTATAGATCCTGCAAGGACCTGGGTCAAATTTAGTAGGACCTCCTTCAATACCCACCGGTATTGGATGGCGGGGGTCCAAACTCTTTGATCCCCTCATATGTAAGCTACTATTAATACTTTAACCCGGCTACTTAGGACTGTATCCCTGCTGACTCAGACTACTTAGCCGAGGGTAACGTCGCCTTCAAAAGAGGGGCCTACCATAATATGCATTAATAACTTAATTAATTATCTTTCAATAATCCGACCCTTTAGGATTGTATCCTTGCTGACTCAAACTACTGGGTTGAGGGTAACGTCACCTTCAAAAGAGGGGCCTACTACAATAACTAAGATAATCTCTTAAATAGTGCAAAAGTGCGGAAATAATCAAAGGTTACACTAAACACGAGTCGGAGCCAAGTGATTCATCTTGTCTATCTGTTTTTATTTTTATTTTATTTTTTAGCATTTTAGTTAGTTTTTATTTTTTTCTTAGTTTAAAACTTTTTTTCTAAACTTTTGATTTGATTAGACGCTGAGGATAAACCGGTACT
Source organism: Helianthus tuberosus (assembly GCA_030545235.1). Taxonomy (NCBI): domain Eukaryota; kingdom Viridiplantae; phylum Streptophyta; class Magnoliopsida; order Asterales; family Asteraceae; genus Helianthus; species Helianthus tuberosus. The sequence goes on along the minus strand of CM060358.1, from coordinate 170,344,893 downwards.
AAAAGCTCTTGTGTCCTTGGACGACTTCGGTATCTTGCCAACACTATACTACGCTCACGATGGGTGCACTTGCCCATATGTGTGTTTAGTGTTAGGAAATATCGTGTTTTATAAATTTAAAACTTGGCTAAAAAGTGTTAAAAAGGGCTTAATATATATATTAAAAACCTGTCACACTACACACGCATCAAGTTTTTGGCGCCGTTGCCTAGGACACAAGGATTTTAAGAAAGCTTAAAATCGACGGCCTAATCAGTTTTCCAAAACCTTTTCAAAATGCGCGCACATTTTTCTGCATTTTAGTTTAGTTTTGCATTTACAGTAGGTTGAACACGGGTCGTGCTCGCTGAACACGGGGCCGTGCTGCATATTCTTCATAAAACACCCAGTAACAGAAGCTGAACACGGGGCCGTGCTCACTGAACACGCCCCCGTGCTCAACGAAATCAGTAACTTTAATTAAAACGCCCAGATACAGATTCTGTACACGGGGCCGTGTCCACTGAACACGGGGCCGTGTCCAGCCTCTGTTTCCGTTTTTATTCTTGTTTTCTGATCTCGAGACTTTGTTGTGGTCTGCTGAGTGATTCTCATGGATCAATACTCAGGAGGTTACAACTACACCTATGAGGAGGATGATTATAGGAGTAACTATTGCACTAATTGTGGTGACCCGCATTCGGTTCAATATTGTAACTTATATCAACCGTCCACTTCATACACCTACTATGAGGAGCCCAGGTATGAGCCACCAACTTCATACACATCCTATGAAGACCAAAGGTATGAACCTTCTCCCTCATACTCATATTTTGATGAATCAAGGTATGAGCCTTCTTACTCATACTTTGACGAACCAAGATATGAGCCACCGCCTTCATATGCTTATTATGAGGAACCATGGCGTGAACAACCCACCTCATATGAGTATTATGAAGAACAAAATTACGACCCTTATCCATCATATGCTTACAATGAAAAACAATGGTGTGAACCATCTACTTCATATGGGTATTATGAGGAACAAAGGATCGAACAACCGGATTCAAGCTTTGAAAATTCCGATCATTTTTCTATAACCGAAGTGACCGATAGGATATTAGAACACCTTAAAGTTATCGAGCGCTATATAAAAGAATCTCGCGCAAGGGAAGAGAAGTCCCGCACAAGAGAAGAATTAAATAAAGAAGAGATAATTGAAAGTGAAAAAATGGAAGAACAAATAAGTGAAAAACCGACACATGAGTTAAACTACGAAAAAGGTGAGTCCGACAACACTAAAATTCAAGAAGAGTCTAATTTTGAAGAAATTAATCTCTTGTCACCTTCTTTTGAAAATCATTATTTAGTTCCAACTCATGCCAAGTTTTTAAAAGAGTTAAATACTAACACTAAAATTGACAAAACGGTAAGTGTTAAGTTAACTAAAGATCAAACCTCGCTAATAAAAGAAGATCCATTTGAAATCAACATTACACCGGTTCCATTTTTTTTTCAAAATTCATTTATTAGTAATGTCACAATTGATAAAGATCTTTGCGTTAACATAATGCCCATCTACATTTTCGAAAAATTAAGTATTAGTGATTTTTCTCCACTTCAAATACCCATTTTTCTATCTAATCGGAAAGTAATAAAATCAATCAGTGTAGTTGAGGATGTCTTGGTTCAAACAAATCAAATGGTAATCCCAACCGACTTTGTCATCCTCGATGACGCTCCTCTAGTGTTGGGACGACCCTTTGTAAAAACCCACGAAGCTTTGAAGAACCGGAAGTATAACAATCTACCTATTCAATTAGGGGCATTTAAAAAGAGTGTCGATCTTGAGCGGTCAATGAAATATCCATTCGGCAATAATGACCCCCTAATTGAAGATGAGCCAGAACCACCCGATAAGGAGGGTCTAGCCAAGGACCCTTATAAACGTGGCGCACCACGGAGGCATTCCGCGGAACTATCCTTAGTTTTAGATTAGTTTACCTTTTATATTTTCTAGTTTAGTTTTAATTTTCAGGAATAAAACACACTTGGGATGGTGAAGGATACTAAGGGAAGCTTGAACCAACACCCCATGCACAAAAACAGAGCCTCCCGACATTTTTCTTCATTACAGCAAGTTCAGCACGGGGCCGTGCTCAGCCAACACGCCCCGTGCTCAAGGTTCTGCAGAAAAACGCCCAGTTCAGGTACCTGGACACGGGGCCGTGCTCACTGAACACTCCCCCGTGCCCAACCTTCTGTTTACTTTTGGTACTGGCAGTCTGGACACGGGGTCGTGCTCAGCCAACACCACCTCGTGTTCAGCTACCCAGTAACATAAAATCTTGTTTTTAACCCACTTTTACACATTTTAATCAACCGAAAAACTTATTTTTGGGACACATTGAGGACAATGTGTAATTTAAGTGTGGGGGGGATGCTAAAACCTTGAATTTTGCAAGTCCTAATCACAAGCCTTACACAAAACTCTATTGGAACCGCTAATCACCCCAAATTTTTTTCAAAAATTTTTCATTTTTTTTACTTGTCTCGGTTTAATTTGGGAATAACAAGTTCTAAAAAGGTTATATTTTTACAAATTTACAACCGATAGCGTCGTGAAAAAAAGAACCAAAATAAGAAAATTATGAAACGACATGACAAGTTTAGTTAAAATTTAATTATATATACTTGATCACATAAAAACCCATTCCCACAAAAGTGAGTTTTGAGCCTTTATTGAGCATACAAATACATATCTTTAAACTAAATGCTCATTTTTCGTTTCTTGTGTGAATAGCCGCTTGGTTCTTACAACTCTAGAACTTGCCACGACGATACATTCCCGGTCCTTACCAACTTAAACCCGAGTAAGTAAATGATGGAGGCATTAGGACTAACCATTTTTATTTCTACACCATTATTTTTCTTTTTTTTACCACCTACCAAAAATCCCCGTAGTTAACCCCTTTGAGCCTAAACCTTTTCATTTCTTAACCCAAACCAAACACCATTTCACCCACCAAAACCTTTTTTATTTTTAACCCTTTGTTTTAGTAACAAGCTCGGTTTTTCGTATGACTTTCCAAAAAAAAATGTTGATGATGAAGCAAAAGAAATAAACAAACAAGTTCATAAAAAATAACTTTGTTTGAATTATAGCTTCATCAAAAAAAAAATTGCAAAAATAAAAAGTCTTACGAAACCGACGCTTTTTACGCTTTTTCGCCCTTTTCTACTAACCACTAACCCAACCACCTACCTTTAACCCAAGCCTAACCCTTCACCCAAAAGTCCTCTTGATATTTACAAAGGTATATAGTTAAAAAGGAGGATGATTGATTGCTTGGCAAGCCTATGGTAGGAGTAAGTTCCATGCCGTTCTCGAGTGATTCACTAAAATACATCTTCGGCCGAGTGTTGAGTGATCCCCCGTGAGGTATGTGAACTTGTATATAAATAGAATTTTAAAGAGGCATGTTATTCCCTAATAAGTAATTTATCTTATGAAAAATTTTAAATAAATCATGACGAATAGGATTGTAAATAAATAAAAATAAAACTTAAGAAAGAATCTTGGAAATCCCGACACTCTATGACAAGCCCAAAAACCTTCTCTTCTACCCATTCCATTTGGGAGTGTAAAGCCATATTATAAAGAGTTTTGCTTGAGGACAAGCAAAGATTCAAGTGTGGGGGTATTTGATGTGTGCAAAATGCAACATATAAATTACATCAATTGTGGCATAAAACTAACCCTTTTTAGTACTAATGTTGGAAAAAGTGTGCTTTTGTCTTCCTTTTGTATTTTCAGGATTAAATGAGCTTAAATTAACAAAAGAAGCAAAAAGGCAGCTAAATCTAACATAAATACAAGAAAAGGAACAAACGTGGCATGCCCAACCTCCCCGACAGCATCTTCCCAAGCAAAACAAAAGAATAGAAGGCTGAACACGCCCCGTGCTCAGTGAACACGGGGGCGTTCCCAAGTGTCAGCATAAAAGACAAAGCTGTAGAAGTTTCTATCGCCCACCACGGGGCCGTGCTCAGCGGACATGGGGCCGTGGTCAACTATAAGATTCGCAGAATCCAGGCAAATCTTGATAGTACAGATATGCTTCTGCACACGGGGTCGTGCCCAGCGGACACGGGGCCATGGTCAACTAATGCAGACAAGAGCAATTAATGAAGACAGAGAAGGAGGATGGACACGGGGCCGTGCCCACTGGACACGGGGCCGTGCCCGAGCTTCTGTTCAGGCTATAAATAGGGGTGCTTGGCTCATTTGCAAACCATCCATTGGCACACCACCTCTCTCACACTTCACCCACCACCATCACAACACCATCATCCACCACCATCATCCATTGTCCATCATAGAGTGTGTGAGTCGTCTCTGGATCCAAGATTGATCGTAAGAGTTCTTGACAATCAAAGGCCATGCTTGCCTAAGTCTCTTACATCACTTGGTGAAGACAAGTGTCTAGTGTAATACTTTTTATTTTTAATTTTTTCGCACTTTTTAATTGGTTATGTATTAATGACTTCAATAACTAGTTTCTTATGTTGAAGGTGATTCTTCCTTATCGTTTGTCCGTGGTGTCTTGGCATTATTTTACTGTCTATATAAAATAAAAGATTTTCACCATTCATATCTCCACGGTCTATATGGAGGTATGTTGGCTACCTGGTCGGGGGTTAAGGGAACGGTTTGGTAAGAGTCTTGCCTTGTTCAGTGTATAGATCCTGCAAGGACCTGGGTCAAATTTAGTAGGACCTCCTTCAATACCCACCGGTATTGGATGGCGGGGGTCCAAACTCTTTGATCCCCTCATATGTAAGCTACTATTAATACTTTAACCCGGCTACTTAGGACTGTATCCCTGCTGACTCAGACTACTTAGCTGAGGGTAACGTCGCCTTCAAAAGAGGGGCCTACCATAATATGCATTAATAACTTAATTAATTATCTTTCAATAATCCGACCCTTTAGGATTGTATCCTTGCTGACTCAAACTACTGGGTTGAGGGTAACGTCACCTTCAAAAGAGGGGCCTACTACAATAACTAAGATAATCTCTTAAATAGTGCAAAAGTGCGGAAATAATCAAAGGTTACACTAAACACGAGTCGGAGCCAAGTGATTCATCTTGTCTATCTGTTTTTATTTTTATTTTATTTTTTAGCATTTTAGTTAGTTTTTATTTTTTTCTTAGTTTAAAACTTTTTTTCTAAACTTTTGATTTGATTAGACGCTGAGGATAAACCGGTACTAAAAGCTCTTGTGTCCTTGGACGACCTCGGTATCTTGCCAACACTATACTACGCCCACGATGGTTGCACTTGCCCATATGTGTGTTTAGCGTTAGTAAATATCGTGTTTTATAAATTTAAAACTTGGCTAAAAAGTGTTAAAAAGGGCTTAATATATATATTAAAAACCTGTCACACTACACACGCATCAATGGTATATCTAGATTTACGGGCTTCCTCTAAAATCTTATTTCTTAAGTTTCCTTGCTTAGGTACCCAAATCCTTTTCTTATGGAATCTCCAAATTCCATCAGCCCCTTGCTCCAAGTCTTTTATTCTTCCTTTCATTCCCTCAGCATCATCCTTGATTGTTGTTTCCTGAATATTCTTCAGTTGTTCCATTAAGTCTAATTGTAAACTTAATCTAAGGGCACGATCTCGCTTTTGCTTTTCATGATACTTACGACTTAAGGCATCTGCAACTACGTTTGCTTTTCCTTCGTGATATTGAATATTACAGTCGTAATCACTTAGAATTTCCATCCATCTTCGTTGCCCCATGTTTAATTCTTTTTGCCCAAATATATATATCTTAAACTCTTATGATCTGTATAGACTGTAAACTTACTTCCATACAGATAGTGCCTCCAAATCTTAAGGGCAAAAATTATGGCTCCTAATTCTAAGTCATGAGTCATATAGTTTTCTTCGTGCTTCTTTAATTGTCTTGATGCATACGCAATTACCTTCTTGCGCTGCATTAGCACACGTCCTAATCCTAGCTTAGAGGCATCACAATAAACTTTGAAATTTTCTGTTCCTTCTGGTAAGGCTAGAATTGGGGCGTTCGTTAACCTTTGCTTTAAAATCTTAAAAGCTTCCTCTAGTCTAGGTCCCCATTCAAACTTAACTGCTTTACAGGTTAGCTTAGTTAATGGCACAACTATTTTGGAAAAATCCTTAATGAATCGTCTATAGTATCCAGCTAACCCTAGAAAACTTCTCACTTACATAGCTGATTGCGGGACCTTCCATTTGGTGATCGCTTCTATTTTGGAGGGATCCACGTGAATACCTTCGTGATTCACCATGTGTCCTAAGAACTGTACTTCCTGTAGCCAGAATTCACACTTCGAGAATTTGGCGTAAAGCTTCTCTTTTCTTAACAAGGTTAAGAGTGCATGCAAATGCTCACAATGCTCGCTCTGAATTTTGGAATAAATAAGTATATCGTCGATGAAGACAATTACAAATTTATCCAAGTACGGTTTACAAATCCTATTCATCATATCCATAAATGCTGCCGGAGCATTTGTTAGTCCGAAGGGCATGACTGTAAACTCGTAGTGACCATACCTAGTTCTGAAAGCGGTTTTAGGTATGTCTTCTTCTTGTACCTTCAATTGATGATATCCGGAGCGTAAATCTATCTTAGAAAAATATCTAGCCTCCTGAAGTTGATCAAAGAGATCATCAATCCTAGGTAATGGGTACCGATTCTTAATTGTAACCTTACTCAATTCCCTATAATCGATACACATTCGCATCGAGCCATCTTTCTTTTTCACAAACAACACAGGCACTCCCCAAGGGGATGAACTCGGTTGTATGAATCCTTTACTTAATAATTCATCTAACTGCTTTTTCAATTCTAGCATTTCAGTGGGTGCTAACCGATAAGGTGTCTTGGCTATCGGTGTAGTTTCAGGAATTAGATGAATTCTAAATTCTACTTCCCTATCGGGTGGTAGTCCAGATAGTTCTTCCGGAAATACATCTGGGTATTCTGATACTACTGGAAATTCTTTGAGTTCTTTACCTTTGGTATTAACAATTACCAAAACCATATATGTTATTCCTTGTTTTCTTGAATAACTGGCCACTTTCATTACTGAAATGAATTTCATTGGCTTACGTGGCTTATTTCCTGTAATCACCACTATTTCTCCTGTGGGTGTATAAATTTCTATGGAATTTTTATCACAGAGAATTCGAGTATGGTTGGCTACTAACCAATCTATTCCTAATACAATATCGAATCCGGCTAAATTCATAGATAACAGGTTTGCAGAAAATTTAGGATATAAGAGTTCTATCTTTCCTTCTCGCAAAACCTTATCTATGTTAACAGAATTCCCATCTGCCGTTTCGATAGTAAAAATTTGTCTAAGGTTGGTTAAGGGTAGTTTAAGAGCTTGGCAGAATGAAGTATTTATAAAACTTTGGTTGGCACCAGAGTCAAATAATACTTTTGCATAAACGTCGTGAACTAGGAACGTACCAGCTATCACATCAGGGATTAGCCCGGCTTCCTGGGTAGTTAGTTGGAAGGCTCTTGTATTCTACTTAGGTACTTTAGTCATCTTAGCTAACCTTAATTTACAGGTTTCACAAAAGAAAATCTTTATACTTTTATTGAAATCCCAACTTTAAAGAGTTAATGCCGTTCATTTCGTCGTATGAATTACGAGAGTGAAAATAAAATAACGTTTATCATCAAAATTTATAGATACACACACGCTAATAAACTAAATTTATCATTTGTCATACCTGTTCTTGAGTTATCCTTAAGGGTCAGTTATTTAAGGCTTTCGAATTTCCTTATGGATATACATATCTATATAATTATTCATTTCATGTATACCTTATTTATAAGGTCAATATATATAATAGGTTTACGTTCCCAAAAATAGGGCAGACATTGCTGAAGTGATTTTATTAACATATACCTCATCTCACCCGGTTTCACCGGAGAGGTATCCTCATCTTACCCGGACAAGCTGGAGTGTTACCACATCATACCTAGCTTTGCCAGAAAGGTAATTATTATTGTATTTCTCATACTTAGAATCACAAATGTTCATTATTTAGTATAGCTTGTACATGGAAATTAGTATTCTCATGATAGATTATATTCTAGAATCGAGTAATACAAATAAACAAGATATAACAGTGGCCAATTGTTATTGCTTATTTATCATATTTGCACTTTTCTAGTTATCATCCTCATGATATACCAATATCCATCCCAATTTAGCTATACAATTATTTAGCTTATACTAAAAAAAAAATTCTTGTACTACTAAGTGTTGGTTTCTTCTAGGTTTCCATTATTCTCATTATTCCGGTTATCCTGATTTACTTCGTTGTTCATCGGCATCTATCAATTATTAATTATCACAGGCTCATATTTAGTACAAATATTTAGGTACAACTGTACAAACAGATTTAAAAATGGCGAACATTGCGACTTATATATATATATATATATATATAGATACAAGTCTATTACAAATTACAATTGAAATTCAAAATATACTAGGGGTTGTGCATTCATAATTTATTTTAGTCTATCTAGGAATATTATGCTCAGCATGCTTTTATATAAGGTTTATTCTCTCTCTTCTTACTAAGTTGTTCATCTAATGGGCAAAGTTCCTTTAAAGTTTCTGGCTCATAGGTGATATAGGTGCTAGTATTGGGTCAGGGTGTTGAGAGATAAGATAATTTATAAACTTTTCTGGTTGAGATCTAATTTCATTGGTTGGTCCGGGTTTGGCGGTTTAACTTAACTAAAAGTTAACATTTACTACTGTAGTGGCTAACATATAGAGATTTGCCCATTGTTCATCTAATTCATCTTCCCATGGTGGGTTAGTGCCTATTTCCCGAGTTTCCTTATTAATCATCACTCCTTTTGGTTGTGACTTCTTTATTTTCTCTTGACTTTTTCTAATAACCCAACTTCTTTTCTTAGTGGTAAGTGGTTTCTCAAACTGTGCCTTACGAATAAATATTCCTTCTTCAGTATCTGCTGAGTATCTTGAGGAATTTGATTGAAATGAGGTTCCCTTATCTTTTGGTGAACTATCTAATTGACGATAGATGTCCGAAATTCTTTGCTTACCCATACTGTAAACTAACAAATAGTCAAATAACATAACAAACACATAATCACAGAATAGCAATCAGAAAAAATTAAGTATTTCTAAATACTTAATAGACTTAAATCAGTGGCTCTGATACCACCTTTTCCTGTCATGGCCCCTGTCCCGGTTTTACCCGGTTCAGGAGCCGCGGGACAGGAACCCGTGGTATTTATTATTTGAGTTGACAGCGGAAGTCTAGCAGGATCGTTTAAGACTTGAAAATGTCCAATTATTTTATTTCATAAATTGGGACAAACCCCGTAATTTACAATAGAGGAATTTTACTAGGAAATTCCGTGATTTTACAAAACATGTTTATTTTATTGAGCCACTACTTCAAGCTTGTTAGTGCTCCGTAGCACTTTTCCTTGATTCATAGTAGGTCACCTGAAACATGTTTTAAAAATATTTTATTAGCGGGGAAATACTGGCGAGTCATTCAAGTTATATAAAACGACACCTTAGTTATTAATTACAGCATAAGAGCGATTACAATGGCTTCTATCTTATTTTTATCTGGCGCCGTGTCACCTCCTGGTGACGATGGTCATACCACTTTGGGTCCTTTCACCCAAGTAGTGATGATTATCACTGTTAGGATTATTAGCCTAACCGTGAGAAATTAGTAATGTGCACAATACCCCACTAGCCAGTGATTCAAGATAACCACGACTTAATCCCTGTAATTATAACTTTTGAAAATGATTGGAGTATTGTAAAACATAATTGATAAAAAGAGAATGACTCACATTGCAGATTTAAATGGGCAGAGTTTTAGCCTATTGATAAGCCTTGTAACCTACTTTAAATAACAACGCACACGAACTAGGTCAGTAACTTAATACAACATTTATGATAACTCACGAGATCGAAACCCTCACGACGAATGACAAAGTGCAACACTTAAACATCCATCGAATTCACGACGAATGGCAAAGTATAGCCCTAATGTGGGCAGCACTTAAACATCCATCGGATTGGTTTCAATCGATCGGACATTGAATCGTAGCAGCGATCAAGTTAATACCCTGTATCGTAGCAGCGTTTCCCTAATGGAATTTATGATTTTGAGCAGTAGAACTTCGTTTTTGACTGAAATCTCGAGCACAGATGAACTGCTCATGTCCAACCCATTTATAGCTGAAAAATGGGGTTTGCGCGGCCCGCGTAAACCCTCTCTTAAACTTACGCGGCCCGCGAGGGCCACCTAGTCTACGACTAGGGCTAGCGTGTCACACCTAGGGCTACACGTGGCCTGTTCGCTGCTCCGGAGATTTGATGAGTTGTCGCGGCCCGCGTAAGCCTAGGCTTACTCTTACGCGGCCCACGTGAAACCCAAAAATCTTGTTTTCTTGGTTTTTCATGCACACTAGGGTTTCAGGGGTCCGGGTTTGTACTTACGGGTCGTTTTGGGACATTTTTGCAGGTCCTTACACAACTGTTTGCTCACCACATTCACCTTTGATAATAATTCAAACCAAATGACAATTTGTGCCAAAAATTCAAAATCACAAAGTTCATACTCTTCTAATGATTTAGCTTCACTTATGATTTTAGCATCTCTATCCGTCTCCCTAACTTCTCACAAAACTTTTCTTACATCTCCAAGTTGATTTTTTATAGGCTTAATACTATCTATACGACTTTCTCAACGAGTTGTAGACAATGATTTAAGAGTTAATCCTTTAACATTGTCTTTCAAAATTTTCCACCTATTAATAGAATGGGCAAAGATAGTATATAACCGTTGTATTGTTCCAAAAAATTCTTTATACTTAGTAATTTTGTTAGCCATGTCACACAATGCTAGATTTAGACTATGACAACCACAAGCACTATAGAAAGCTCTAGGATTTTTTCCAAAAATCTAGTTTGAACTCCTTTGTTTTTTCCTCTCATGTTTGCCCCATTATCGTAGCCTTGACCATGCATATCACCAATATCAAGACCAAGCGACTCTAATTCCTTACATGTATGTAACACCTCGTAAAATTATGACCAATATAATGAAGACACGTGTCATGGACTTTAAACGTGTAAGGAATTATTTCCGAGGGACTAAAATTCTCAAACAATGTAAATATGTGAATAAAGGGATCCAAAGTGTCAACATGCCATTCTTGTGCCTCTGATTGACCTCACACGACGTTCGTATTCTTTAACGAATAATTTATCAAACATTGGAAGTCGTTTGTGTTATAAATAAGGATCTTGCAAAGCATAGGGATTAAAAGTGTCAACATGTTAAAATTACCTCTGAGTGACCTTTAACGAACCCAAAAAACAATGTAAATAAATTAATATTTTGTTCACGAGAATATTAGATATTAATTTTGTGGAGTTTTGAGGAAAACAAGACTTTTCGGGTGATCGTACAACTAACCGGGAGCTTAACGGAGTTAGTTTATGACCCAAGGTCCTTAAAAGTTAACTATGGAGGTCCAAAATGCAATAAATGGAAGTTATATAAAGTTTTTATGGACCAGGGACCAAAACTGCAAAGCCAGCAAACTTTTTACCGGAATTAGCCTTCTACGCGGCCCGCGTAGGTTTCTGTTAGGGCTTACGCGGCCCGCGGCCGACTGCCAGATGCATAAAATAAAGACAGTTGCATGTACAGCCAATGCCCCGCTTGCGGTGTGCACATATAATGTATATATGTGTAAGCGCTCGGGGGGCAAAAGTGAAATTGTACTAACTTTAACGTTATTTTACTAATTTCGTGAAAATAACGTTAAAAGCGACAGACGGTTAATCATGCATCATGTGGTGACGTTGATAGCTGAAAGACACGGGGGTACATGCTGTCACACCCTGGCTTTGCGGAAGCGTGGTTAATTTTGGTGTGACTTCTTAATACCATAGCTTAATCATAACAAAGCTATATGAATTTAAAAACCATGCAAGTCATCATTAAGTTTAGAGATCAACATACAATACCATTGTTTTAAACATAAGACCATAACCATGTTTAGTAAACATTACAACTTATAACAAACATAAACGAGGGTTAAGGATTGTGTCTTGTCCAGGTAAGAGAACACAACCCCTAATCCTTGATGACTTCATGAAGATTGCAGCGGAAAACGTTCATACCGTGCCAGAATCCTGTTTAATTTCCTGAAATACATGTGAGTTGAAAAATCAACAATAATGTTGAGCGAGTTCATGTGCAAGTGAGTAAGTAAAACACTTGTAAGTATAAAAGTTTCCTGGTATGTAGCAGTGTAAGAGGACTTGTGATCACCAATGGTTTGCAAGGCCATTAGCATGTCGTGAAATGCAAGTAAGTAAGATACAACCCTAGCCGATTTTGCGTTGGGTACCAAGTCACTCCGGATCCGTTCTGTTAGTCCTCCGAGAGGCCTGTTCTGTTGGACCGGGAGCTGGGCTCGCTACACCCAAATAGATCTACCGCTCGAGTCCCTCGGGGTTCTAACTACCCATTCACATGATCTAAACCTCCTTACGTTATTCATACCGTGTATAAAGTACTTGTAAACAAAGTAACATGTATTTCACCCCCGCAGTTAAGAAAACTGAAAACAGTTAGAGAAAAGGGGGACATGAACTCACAGTGGATGCGTAAACTCTATCAAGCGTCTCTGAAGCAGTAAGCTGTGCAACGACCTACAAGTGCTAATTCTATTAGACGGACGGCCGTGCTTTAGCTTTACAGTTTATGTTTGCGGGAAATAGTTAGACAACTATTTCGTGTTGCATTTTGTATATGCTTGATAGTTATTTTTCCTTCCCAAGGATGGGGGATACAATACATGTGCGTAAGTTACGTTTTATCAATCTTGTGGTAATGTAATTACCGGTGTAACTTATGTGTTTGTGAAAGCGTTCGCAAAGTTTTGGAATCGTTAACGTTTGTAAATATTATTTTTACCCTAAAATAATATTTATGTGTTTTCACAAAATAACCATAAACAGTGTTGTGACAAATATATTTATCACGTTAATCTTTGTGAAAACCCCACCTCCGATGGTTTAGTAAAATATGGTGCTGGCGAAATTTATGTGTCGAAAGTATGTCCAAAAAATAGTTCTAACACTTGTTGTGTAAAAAGTCTAAGTGTTAGGTTTTTAGAAAATTTCGCCAGAGTTTCCTCTGTAACTGGAGGTGGCCACGCTTTCAAGCGTATCATTTTCTTTTAACAAATCAATTCAATCAACTTCTTTATTCAATCAAACAATTTCCGACACATCAAACTAGTCAACAAGTATGTATATTTGCATAAACGCATGAACTTGTAGTTTTTCCGCATCTATATTATAAATCCCATTTATATACGTAGATCTTTATATAAAGTAGCTTTAATCTTGTAAAAATCTCGTGTTTAGAGAAAACCGTCTTTACAACTTCTAGTGACAAGTGACAAATATACTTCTTTGTCGGATCTTTCCATTTCACAAGTGTCTACACACTTGTGGTTTATAAAATCATATTTATTAGTGTAAGATCCATCTTTAGAAAAACATGATTTCTTTAAAGTGTGGTCTTTCAAAAATACCACTTGCGGATACGTAGATCCGCTAGTTTTAAACACCATTTTACCGGTTAAATTACTTTTACACAAGTATAATATTTCACACAAGTTCATGTCTCTAAAATGTGGTAGTGTTTCACCTTTAACCCTTGTATCTATCAAAAACAAGCTTATGTGATGATACGTGATTTTACAAAGTCGGGTTAAACGAAGTTTTGAGCTACCACATTATAGATCGGGTCACAATAAGCACAAATTTCAAGTCCTACGACTTTTACACAAGTTATACGCTATTAACCACCATTTTTGTGATTTTACTAGACTTTAAAGATTCAAAACGCGTGTTAACGATATTTAACCGACGAAAGTTCCTTTAACCACTTTAGATATGTGTAAGAACAAGTTTTAAAGGTTATACCTCTAGCTCAAGGCTAGGGAAGAGTTGTGACGAAAAACGCGTGGATAAAAGCTAACGAGAGAGGTCCTTCGTGTTCCGAGTGCACCAAAGCTCCTTATACGTGATCCTTAATGCGTGAATGATCTTGGGATGATGAGTGCAAGATCGAAAAGTATGATGGTGGTGTGTAGGGTGTTCGGCCGAGAGTGGGTAAGGGAGAGAGAGTAGTGTGAGTTTGTTGATTGTTAAGTGATAAATCTCTAAGTGATTAGTGTGTATATATAGGAGAGATTAGTGTGCTATTGTCCATTGGTCACTATGTTCACTAGATACTAGACAACATGATCATCCAAGATTACAAGGTACAAGGTGTTGCCCCCTAGGCAACCGAATCGGTTTGGGGGGTGGGGTCCATGGTTCGATTTTAAGTAGATGGTTAGGAGCTAGTTTATGTTAAGTAAGTTAGTTTAGGTTTAAACTCCGTTAGTTACGTGTAACATATTATGGCGGGTGTTAGGGTAATCAGGGACCCTAACTGGCTCAGAAAAACAATAATAGTGAAAATACTAATATTTTCATGTTCCGGGTAAAGTCCGGGTGTTCGGTTGGATAGTAATCCGTTAAAGTGTTACAAAAGACTTTAAAGTGTCGTTATTACATTTTTAGTGACACAATTTGTTTTCCCGACACTTTAGAAAGTGTCTAGTGATATTTTCTCATTTTTGGCACTTTACTAGTCAGCTAGAAGCTGGTTAAATTATTAAAGTGCTGTGTTTGGTACTTAAAGTACGTTTTAGGCACATCCGAATCAGTGTATCTTATCCCTAGAGACGCGGTAACACAACCCTTATATCCTACACTCACTACCAGTGTAGCCAAAATATATGAGGCTCTTAACAGGCCTTAGAGGCAGTATTTGCCTGATGCTGGTTATATCAGCATGTTCACTGTGTATCCGTTTAGTGCTACTGTGCTTTTTGTGCATCATGTTTGTCACTAGGGTTCAGTATGTAAATAATGTAGTGACAGCAAATAAAGTATGATGCAAGTAAGTGCATGTATCAGTATGCAGGTAGCAGTTTATCAGCTAGTTTCAATCAAGCACAGTAATTAAGCAGTAATCAATCATTAATTAAGTTGTACGGATACCTGGTTTTGTGCGGGTTGTCACATACTCCCCCCGTTAAATAAATTTCGTCCCGAAATTTTAAGTTCTGCTTGTAGAAGCAGGGTTCTTGGGAAATAAGTGGGGGTACTTTTCTTTCATCCGGTCCTCACGCTCCCAGGTAAATTCAGGACCATGTCTGGCATTCCAGCGAACCTTGACGAGTTTGACACTACTCCGGCGGGTCCTGTTAACTTTCCAATCTGTGACCTCGACGGGTTCTTCTACGAAGTGGAGCGTGTCGTCAACATGAATTTCGTCGATAGGAATGGCAACGTCTACTTGAGTTGGACTTTTCTTTAAATTGGATACATGAAATGTATCATGAACGCCGTTAAGTTCGGCAGGTAGATCCAACTTGTATGCTACTGTCCCGATTCTTTCTAGAATTCTGAGTGGACCAATGTAGCGCGGATTTAGCTTTCCACGCTTCCCAAAGCGTGCTACCCCTTTCCAGGGTGAAACTTTCAACAACACCATTTCCCCAACTTCAAATTCCACATGCTTTCTGTTTGGATCCGCGTAGGCCTTTTGTCTGTGGCGAGCGGCTTCGATGTTTTTAAGAATCTGCGCAATCTTGTCCGTCGTCTCTTGGACGATTTCGGGACCGGCAAGTTGCCTATCACCTGCGTCAGCCCAACATAGTGGTGATCGGCACTTGCGTCCGTATAGGGCTTCAAAAGGCGCGACACCAATACTGGTGTGGTAACTGTTGTTGTAAGAAAATTCGACCAAGGGTAAGTGTTTATCCCAGCTACCGCCCAAATCCATAACGCATGCTCTCAGCATGTCTTCCAAGGTTTGTATCGTTCGCTCGCTCTGGCCATCAGTTTGCGGATGAAATGCAGTGCTCAGATTCAGTTGTGAGCCAAAAGCTTCCTGGAAGGATTGCCATATTCTTGACACAAACCTTCCGTCTCTATCGGAGATGATTGAGAGGGGCACTCCATGACGTGCTACGATTTCTCTCATGTATATTTCAGCTAATTTGCTCGTGTTATCCTTTTCTCTGATAGGTAAGAAGTGTGCCGTTTTTGTTAATCGATCCACTATCACCCAGATAGTGTCATGGCCTCTTGGCGTTCTTGGCAGCTTTGTAACAAAATCCATGGAGATTTGTTCCCACTTCCATTTGGGAATCTCCGGTTGTTGCAGGAGTCCTGAAGGCCTCTGGTATTCAGCTTTAACTTTTGCGCACGTTAAACATTTGCTCACGTAAACAGCAACGTCGCCTTTCATTCTAGGCCACCAATAGAAATCTTTAAGATCGTGGTACATCTTATCCGCCCCCGGATGAATAGAGTACCGTGACTTGTGCGCTTCGTCGAAAATAACATTCCTCAAATCGCCAAACAAAGGAACCCAAATCCTTTTCTCAAAACATAACGTTCCTTCCTCGTTTGGTACCAAAAGCTTCTCCATCCCACGGAGATATTCTTCCTCAAGGTTTCCCTCCTTGAGAGCTTCTTTTTGTGCAGCGCGAATGCGCGAGGGAAGATCGGTTCGTATGATCATTTCTAGAGCCCTAACCCTTATGGGCTTGATTCTTTCTTTACGACTTAGGGCATCGGCGACCACATTCGCCTTCCCTGGATGATACTTGATCTCGCAGTCGTAATCGTTCAGTAATTCAACCCATCGTCTCTGTCTCATATTCAGCTCTTTCTGGTTGAATATGTGTTGCAAGCTCTTGTGATCTGTGAAGATTGTGCATTTCGTACCATACAGGTAGTGTCTCCAGATCTTTAGTGCAAAAACCACTGCGCCAAGCTCTAAATCATGGGTGGTATAGTTCTTCTCGTGCACTTTCAGTTGGCGTGATGCGTAAGCAATGACCTTTTGGCGTTGCATCAACGCACATCCCAATCCCTGACGCGATGCGTCGCAGTATACCACAAAATCGTCGGTACCTTCCGGTAGAGCTAAAATTGGCGCGTTGCAGAGCTTATCCTTCAGTATCTGAAACGCTTCGTCCTGTTTGATCCCCCAATCAAACGTCTTATCCTTCTGTGTGAGCGCGGTAAGGGGTTGAGCGATCTTTGAAAAGCCCTCTATGAATCTTCTATAGTAGCCAGCCAAACCCAAGAATTGTCGAATCTCGGTCGGCGTCGTAGGTGCTTCCCAGTTCTTGATTGCCTCGATCTTTGTGGGATCAACATGAATTCCATCCCCATTAACCACATGTCCAAGAAACTGGACTTCGCGTAGCCAAAACTCGCACTTGGAGAATTTGGCGTACAGTTGTTCTTCCTTTAGCAGCTCCAATATGGTTCTAAGATGCTGTTCGTGTTCAGCCTTCGTCTTTGAGTAAATCAGGATGTCGTCGATGAATACAATCACGAACTTGTCTAAGTATGGCTTGCAAACTCTATTCATTAGATCCATGAATACCGCAGGCGCGTTTGTTAAACCAAATGGCATCACGAGGAACTCGTAGTGTCCATAACGAGTTCGGAAGGCTGTTTTCGGGATACTTTCCTCCTGTATCCTCAGTTGATGGTATCCAGATCGAAGATCGATCTTAGAATAACAGCTTGAACCTTGAAGTTGGTCGAACAGATCGTCGATTCTAGGCAGTGGATACCTGTTCTTGATCGTTAGCTTGTTCAATTCTCTGTAGTCAATACACATACGGAAACTTCCGTCCTTCTTTTTGACAAACAAGACCGGAGCTCCCCAAGGCGAGAAGCTTGGTCGAATAAAACCCTTGTCTAACAACTCCTGGAGCTGTGTTGACAATTCCTGCATCTCTGATGGAGCAAGTCTGTATGGTGCCTTAGCCACAGGCGCGGCGCCTGGAACTAAGTCAATGTGAAACTCCACTTGCCTCTGAGGTGGCAGTCCAGGTAAGTCTTCCGGGAAGACTTCTGGATACTCCCTTACGACAGGGATGTCTTCGATTGTTGGCTCAGCAGCCTTCTTATCCACAATGTGTGCCAGGAAGGCAACACATCCCTTCTGCAAACACTTCCTTGCCTTCAAACAGCTGATAATTCTCAATGGCGTCTCACGCTTTTCTCCATGTACCACAATGGTCTCACCATCATCAGTTGGAATACGAATCACTTTTTCGTGGCAAACAATCTCCGCTTTGTTGCCAGATAACCAATCCATTCCTACTACCACGTCGAAGCTTCCCAATGGGACCGGTAGTAGATCAAGAGTAAACCCGCGTTCTCCCAATTCTATCACACAACCTCTGATTACTTCGTCGGCTCCAACTAACTTTCCATCAGCTAATTCGATCGAGTAGGGTATGTCTAACTTATTAGCAGCTAACCCAAGCATATTCTTAAATTCTAACGATACGAAGCTATAGTCGGCACCAGTATCAAATAAAACGGATGCGTAGCGTTGATTGATAGGAAACGTACCGGTAACAACGTTGGGATCCTGGCGTGCTTCCTTTGCTCCAATCTGGAATACCCTTCCACGGGCTTGGTTCAAATCCGGGCAATCCTTTTTGAAGTGCCCAATGTCACCGCAATTGAAACATCCAAGTCTTTTACCACTTCCCGCACCATCCATAACTGGCGGGTTGTTCTGGGTAGCATTTCCGGCTTGATTGGCATTGTAGCCTCGATTATTCCCCTGTTGGTGACTACCAGAACCACCACGGTTGTTATTTCTATTTCCATATCCTCCCTGGCCTCCCCGGCCAGTGCCAACCCAACAGGTGTCCTTAGAGTGACCACGTTTCCCACATGCTTCACATACTTTTAGCCCACAATGACCAGAATGGTGACGCTGGCAGGCATTACACCTAGGATGGGTGCCCATATATCCCCTTCCTTTCCTTCCACTGCCAGTCGTACCCTGAGCTGGCGTGTTTGGTGCTCCTCTCTTACCATCACCGCTAACACTTTGTTTGAAGTTCGAAAACTTTCTTTTGTTACTTCCTGACGACTCAACATGAGTCTCTTTCTCCTTTGCCTTGACATCACCAAACTTGTTCAGACGAATCGCCTCTTCTGTGAGAGCCACGCTCAAATCAATGGCTTCTGTGATAGTTGCTGGTTTGGAGGAGGTTACCATGCTAATGATTTGGGGAGCCAAACCCCAAATGAAGCGCTCAATACGCTTGTATTCCGGCGTAACCATGTAAGGAACCACTTGAGATAGGTCATGAAACCTCTGAACGTACTCTGCTACTTTCGGACCATCCATCTTTAGGTGCCAAAATTCAGTCTCCAACCTTTGAATTTCTGCGCGTGAACAGTACTTTCGGCGCATCAGTTCTTTCAATTCGGCCCAAGTCAGGGCGTAGGCGGCAGCTTCGCCTAGAGTTTGGACTTGTAGGTTCCACCATGACAGGGCTCCGTCTAGAAACAGCCCTGAAATGTATGTGACTTGTTGATCCTCAGCACACTTGCTCATGCGTAAGACGGAATCGGTTTTCTCAGCCCAGCGGGTAAAGGCAACTGCACCTCCTGTGCCATTGAAGTTAACTGGTTTGCAGTCTAAGAACTGCTTGTAGGTGCATCCTGCACGTATGTTAAAACATGTGTTTGGCATTAGCATCACCGCTAAAATCTCCAACTAGTTTGTGGTAGGTTCGAATGGCGTGGTATTACCGTGAGGTGGATTGTTATTGCCTTGATTAACACTTCCGCTCCCTCCTGGCTGAGAAGCTGCGTACTGCGCTATGGCAGCAGCAATGACTTGTTGTAGCTCTTCCTGAGTGGTAGGCATAGGCTGCTGTTGTCGTCTTGGTGGCATCTTTCTAAAAGATGTGTTCACGTTGGTCAGGACATAGTACAGTGTACGTATATAGTAATAATAATAGTATAATCACATAACATCTCATGTTATCACATATCACAAATATCAATCACACAACATCCCATGTCATAAATATAAACAAGAAATCAAGCGAATCCAAAATATGGTGAGAAAACTGCGATTGCCATAATAATGAGACCACATCGTAAGTGTATACATACAATCATGAATCACTGGGGCTACATCACCCCTGTCAAAAGCTACGTCAGTATCAATACAACATCAAGTACATAACAAAAGTCAAATCATAATGTAGTCTCTCCAAAATGCTGTGCAAGTAAAAGCAATCGCTGTCTTCTCACCTCGCCTACCCTGTGGCACTGATGAGCTCAAGCAGATGGTGGTGGAGGAGGAGGGGGAAAACGGGTATAAAACAAACGGCGCATCTCTAACCAATCTGCCTCCATCGCCTGCTGCGTGCGAATAACGGAGGCAATCTGCTGCTCCAAAGTAGTAAGACGAGCAGCGTAGTCAGGGGGTAATGATCGAAATGGCTGTAACGGAGAGGGTGCCTGACCATGGCACTGACATGGCCGAACTCTCTCGAGCTCCTGTAGTCGCTGCTCGTGCGACTCATGCTGGTAAACAAAAGACATCAGTACATCCTCAATGGTGTGGCCTACATGGAACCTGTGGTATGGATCTGTGGGTGGCATAGGGGAAAACGGAGACCAAAGCAATGGCTCTCGTGTGGGGTCAAATGGTGCTACACCAAAAGGAGCAGTAGTAGGTGGAACAAAAGGCATCTGTGGTAAGAAAGGCATGGGCATAGGTACGTGCCCTGATGGGTGGGCTGAAGAGCCCTCTCCAGGCCCCGCTGGAGGTATGTATGTGGGAATCTGAAACGAAAAGTCAGTGTGTCTAGCGTCTGGAATCTGTGGGGGTAGTGGTGGGACGTCCTCATCAGCCGGGATCCACCCGTGCTGTGCGGCCTCGTCCGGTGGATCCATCTGTGCCGCGAACGGTGCATGTCTGGGCTCTATGGGAACGGGATCAAGTACAGGGGCTACAACAGGGTCAACGGGTGCCAAGTACTCAAATGGTGGATCAACAGGTACAGCAACAAGGGGTAGAGGATCAATGGGATCAACAGGGGCATGATCGTCTGCAATCAAGGGAACGTCTAGGTGGGGATCAACAGCAATGGGCTCAAGGGGTATATCAGCATGCATAGGGTCATGCTCCGGTAACACATCAAGAGCAGCTGCCTGCTCAGGGGCAAAGGCAGGCTCCAAGTCATCGAATTCCATATCAAAGTCAAAATCAGGATCGATCGGGTCGAAAGGATCAATAGGATCAGCAGGATCCTCCATCATCTCGTCCATAGGGACAAACTCCAAATCGCGGTCAGGATCAAAGCCTGGGGGAAACATAGGGTCTGAATCCCCCTCGTCGTCAGTATCATAAACAAGTCCCGGTACGGGAGCAACAGAAAGAGCCTGGTCCGAATCAGACTCGTGCGAAAAGTGCTGCGCACTAAGGGTATGTGTCGGTGCAGAAGCCACAGACTCAGAGGAGTCCTGGGCTGGGGAATGTGCAGGTGCCTCCGCAGCCGGAGCATCTGCAACCAGTAGAGGGGCAACAGCGGGTAGGGCCTCGCCCTGAACGTCCTCCATAGGCTCCACCTCAAACAAGTCGACGTCGTCCTCGTCGTCGTCGAATGGTAACTCCTGAACAGGGTAAGAAGCGAGGGGTATGGGAGCAGGGATCACCGCTAGTGGCAAATCCCCGGCCGGAATATCAACAGGGAGCTCATCGTCGCCATCAGGTAGGGCGAATGGCTGGAAGTCGTCATCGTCGGTACTGGTAAAGTCTGACGTGTACACCTCGTGCTCCAAGGACTCTAAATCATCTGACACTATGGGTCTGGGTCCGGTGGTGCCTGAACCACCTGAATCTGACGAGTCCATGTACCTGTAACACAAACATAAGTGTGCACAAACTGTCAATCATATAATCAAATAATCACGTAAATCACCAAGTAAGCATTCAAATTATCCTCCTAGTCCCACTAGCCAACATTCCTAGTCCCACTAGTCAACACTTCTAGTCCCACTAGCCAACATTCCTAGTCCCACTAGTCATCACTTCTAGTCCCACTAGCCAACACTCCTAGTCCCACTAGTCAACACTTCTAGTCCCACTAGCCAACACTTCTAGTCCCACTAGTCAACACTTCTAGTCCCACTAGCCAACACTTCTAGTCCCACTAGCCATCACTTCTAGTCCCACTAGCCATCTAGTCCCACTAGCCAACACTTCTAGTCCCACTAGCCAACACTTCTAGTCCCACTAGCCAACACTTCTAGTCCCACTAGTCAACACTTCTAGTCCCACTAGTCTCCTACCTCAGCCTCCCAGACTGAGTCTAGAATAATAAATAAAATGTGCTCGACATTTGTTTGTAAAAAGTTGTGGATCTGGACTTAAGTGGTATGCAGAAAAATGTTTTCGTGAGAGCCCTAGTGATCATAGTCTAGACTCGAGAAAGAATCCTAGTTCGCTATGATCAGAGCTCTGATACCAAGCTGTCACACCCTGGCTTTGCGGAAGCGTGGTTAATTTTGGTGTGACTTCTTAATACCATAGCTTAATCATAACAAAGCTATATGAATTTAAAAACCATGCAAGTCATCATTAAGTTTAGAGATCAACATACAATACCATTGTTTTAAACATAAGACCATAACCATGTTTAGTAAACATTACAACTTATAACAAACATAAACGAGGGTTAAGGATTGTGTCTTGTCCAGGTAAGAGAACACAACCCCTAATCCTTGATGACTTCATGAAGATTGCAGCGGAAAACGTTCATACCGTGCCAGAATCCTGTTTAATTTCCTGAAATACATGTGAGTTGAAAAATCAACAATAATGTTGAGCGAGTTCATGTGCAAGTGAGTAAGTAAAACACTTGTAAGTATAAAAGTTTCCTGGTATGTAGCAGTGTAAGAGGACTTGTGATCACCAATGGTTTGCAAGGCCATTAGCATGTCGTGAAATGCAAGTAAGTAAGATACAACCCTAGCCGATTTTGCGTTGGGTACCAAGTCACTCCGGATCCGTTCTGTTAGTCCTCCGAGAGGCCTGTTCTGTTGGACCGGGAGCTGGGCTCGCTACACCCAAATAGATCTACCGCTCGAGTCCCTCGGGGTTCTAACTACCCATTCACATGATCTAAACCTCCTTACGTTATTCATACCGTGTATAAAGTACTTGTAAACAAAGTAACATGTATTTCACCCCCGCAGTTAAGAAAACTGAAAACAGTTAGAGAAAAGGGGGACATGAACTCACAGTGGATGCGTAAACTCTATCAAGCGTCTCTGAAGCAGTAAGCTGTGCAACGACCTACAAGTGCTAATTCTATTAGACGGACGGCCGTGCTTTAGCTTTACAGTTTATGTTTGCGGGAAATAGTTAGACAACTATTTCGTGTTGCATTTTGTATATGCTTGATAGTTATTTTTCCTTCCCAAGGATGGGGGATACAATACATGTGCGTAAGTTACGTTTTATCAATCTTGTGGTAATGTAATTACCGGTGTAACTTATGTGTTTGTGAAAGCGTTCGCAAAGTTTTGGAATCGTTAACGTTTGTAAATATTATTTTTACCCTAAAATAATATTTATGTGTTTTCACAAAATAATCATAAACAGTGTTGTGACAAATATATTTATCACGTTAATCTTTGTGAAAACCCCACCTCCGATGGTTTAGTAAAATATGGTGCTGGCGAAATTTATGTGTCGAAAGTATGTCCAAAAAATAGTTCTAACACTTGTTGTGTAAAAAGTCTAAGTGTTAGGTTTTTAGAAAATTTCGCCAGAGTTTCCTCTGTAACTGGAGGTGGCCACGCTTTCAAGCGTATCATTTTCTTTTAACAAATCAATTCAATCAACTTCTTTATTCAATCAAACAATTTCCGACACATCAAACTAGTCAACAAGTATGTATATTTGCATAAACGCATGAACTTGTAGTTTTTCCGCATCTATATTATAAATCCCATTTATATACGTAGATCTTTATATAAAGTAGCTTTAATCTTGTAAAAATCTCGTGTTTAGAGAAAACCGTCTTTACAACTTCTAGTGACAAGTGACAAATATACTTCTTTGTCGGATCTTTCCATTTCACAAGTGTCTACACACTTGTGGTTTATAAAATCATATTTATTAGTGTAAGATCCATCTTTAGAAAAACATGATTTCTTTAAAGTGTGGTCTTTCAAAAATACCACTTGCGGATACGTAGATCCGCTAGTTTTAAACACCATTTTACCGGTTAAATTACTTTTACACAAGTATAATATTTCACACAAGTTCATGTCTCTAAAATGTGGTAGTGTTTCACCTTTAACCCTTGTATCTATCAAAAACAAGCTTATGTGATGATACGTGATTTTACAAAGTCGGGTTAAACGAAGTTTTGAGCTACCACATTATAGATCGGGTCACAATAAGCACAAATTTCAAGTCCTACGACTTTTACACAAGTTATACGCTATTAACCACCATTTTTGTGATTTTACTAGACTTTAAAGATTCAAAACGCGTGTTAACGATATTTAACCGACGAAAGTTCCTTTAACCACTTTAGATATGTGTAAGAACAAGTTTTAAAGGTTATACCTCTAGCTCAAGGCTAGGGAAGAGTTGTGACGAAAAACGCGTGGATAAAAGCTAACGAGAGAGGTCCTTCGTGTTCCGAGTGCACCAAAGCTCCTTATACGTGATCCTTAATGCGTGAATGATCTTGGGATGATGAGTGCAAGATCGAAAAGTATGATGGTGGTGTGTAGGGTGTTCGGCCGAGAGTGGGTAAGGGAGAAAGAGTAGTGTGAGTTTGTTGATTGTTAAGTGATAAATCTCTAAGTGATTAGTGTGTATATATAGGAGAGATTAGTGTGCTATTGTCCATTGGTCACTATGTTCACTAGATACTAGACAACATGATCATCCAAGATTACAAGGTACAAGGTGTTGCCCCCTAGGCAACCGAATCGGTTTGGGGGGTGGGGTCCATGGTTCGATTTTAAGTAGATGGTTAGGAGCTAGTTTATGTTAAGTAAGTTAGTTTAGGTTTAAACTCCGTTAGTTACGTGTAACATATTATGGCGGGTGTTAGGGTAATCAGGGACCCTAACTGGCTCAGAAAAACAATAATAGTGAAAATACTAATATTTTCATGTTCCGGGTAAAGTCCGGGTGTTCGGTTGGATAGTAATCCGTTAAAGTGTTACAAAAGACTTTAAAGTGTCGTTATTACATTTTTAGTGACACAATTTGTTTTCCCGACACTTTAGAAAGTGTCTAGTGATATTTTCTCATTTTTGGCACTTTACTAGTCAGCTAGAAGCTGGTTAAATTATTAAAGTGCTGTGTTTGGTACTTAAAGTACGTTTTAGGCACATCCGAATCAGTGTATCTTATCCCTAGAGACGCGGTAACACAACCCTTATATCCTACACTCACTACCAGTGTAGCCAAAATATATGAGGCTCTTAACAGGCCTTAGAGGCAGTATTTGCCTGATGCTGGTTATATCAGCATGTTCACTGTGTATCCGTTTAGTGCTACTGTGCTTTTTGTGCATCATGTTTGTCACTAGGGTTCAGTATGTAAATAATGTAGTGACAGCAAATAAAGTATGATGCAAGTAAGTGCATGTATCAGTATGCAGGTAGCAGTTTATCAGCTAGTTTCAATCAAGCACAGTAATTAAGCAGTAATCAATCATTAATTAAGTTGTACGGATACCTGGTTTTGTGCGGGTTGTCACACATGCACCAATCAATCTCTGTCCTGATTGTTTGAGTGTTATGTTTCTTAGGTCCAAGGCTTGATACAAAAATACAATCGAGCCGGGGGTCTCACTGGAAGCAACCTCTCTATTCCTACGGGGTAGAGGTAAGGCTGTCTACATCTACCCTCCTCAGACCCTACCTTAGCTTTGCTATTGGTGGGATTTACTGAGTATGATGATGATGATGATGATGATGATGCATGTACAGCCAGTTGCACTGCCTTAGAAAGCTGGTTTTCGATTTCAGGGACTGAGCCAATGGTATTTCATGCATAGGGGACACCTGGGATGATTAGGAATCATTTGTAGACTTGTGTGGAGTGATCTTGTGAATTGTTTTTGGCTATATAAGCTTCTTGTTTGCCAGTTCATTGTGCTCATTCACAAAAAAATCATTCAAACTTACTCTCTGGAGCTCTCTAGACTTCAAGCAAGTTTCCCTCAGTTCCATTTTCGTGCTAAGAGTCTTTGTAAGCATTCTTAGCTTCTCTAGTTCAAATTTTATTAGTTTAATGACCAAAAGTCAAAGTTATCGTAATTAAACTTTGACTTAGTGATTAATCACTAATGGTCCAGCCATTATTCGAATTGAAAGTGGCTATGAGTTGGTAATTACGTGGGTAATAAACCCTTAAAAGGGAACCCACTGATTATCACTCTAACTTGGGCAAATGTCGGGTCAAACTTATTATTAAAAAGTCAACAGAATCCATTTTTGCAAATAAATTCATAACTGACAATGTAGAAGTTATGGAACATGTTTAAACACTAAAATAACTTGGTAAATAATATAAGAACATGTCTAAGCATGTTCAACCCGACAATTCTGAGTTTAGGCTCGGTTCGGAACCGAAAGTCGCAAAAGAAGACTTTTTGCTTTGACTTTCAGTTCTGACCCAATTTAGCTTAGTTTAGATATACCTTAGGGTTCCATTAGGACCATATTACATGTAAGTATAACCCTCTGAGATTATACAATGTGGTTCCTTTGTAATCCGAATCATTTGCATGTTTCCGTTAAATGCTTAATTGTTGACCATTATGCCCTTTTGATATTAAAATGAGATTTTTGAAAATGTGAGAGGACAAAAACCTTTATTACTGATTTATAAACATGTCTTAAAAATTTGACATCAGTTTGAGGTCTAAATTAGGAGTTATGCTTGATATCGTAAATTAAAGCCTTTTTATTAATTAAACGGCATTTTTGGCATAAAACCTATTTAAACCCAAATTTTGACATCAAACCTTTTACCCACTGATGTAATATAATATTTTGGGATTTTTGAAGATTTTTATTAATTTTTAAACTGATCATAACCTGGGGTTCTTGCTTTGATTCGGTAATTGACGGTTATACCCTTTTTACTAATAAAATGAGTTTTACATAACATTTTGATACCAAACCTTTTTCTACTGATTTCATATGTTAAATAAAATATTTTAAGCCTTCTGTACTGATAAAAATCTCTTCTTTTCTTATATAACCCGAAAATCGCCTAAAATCGACTTTTTACGCGTTTTAAACACATAGTATGGGTTAAAACTATGTTTAACATTTAAGACCCATTACCTACTGATGTTTTAAGTAAATTTTGATATATTAACAGTAAGTAAAAGTTTTGAACTCAGATTTCCAAATTTGACCCTTAAAGCTTATGTGAAATGACCAAAATGCCCCTACGGTGCTTAGTTTGGCCATAGATGATAAATTTCACATATGTTTAATATCTTACTGATATAACCTACTAAAATAAATATTTTTACTGATCATTTTAGACCAGAACCTCAGATTTTCATTTAACCTCTTTTATAATCTTTAAAATGACCAAAATACCCCTACGGGGTTTAAATTGATTTTAAATTCGTTTTGGGCAAAATGGAAGGTATCCTACTGATATCATAACATATTTTAAGCATATTAACTTAGGGAACCTGTTCATGACTCATTTGGTTACCCGTTACGCATTATACGCGTTCGGTACGATTTATGTAACTAGTTTACATAAATTAACCGAAACGGGTTAAACCTTATCATTTTTACCTCAAAATCCAGAGTGTGTTTAGTTTACCCATATTATACAAGTCTTCATACTTTTCGGGTCTAAATCACATTCTAATCCGGTCTTCGCTTAATCTTGCTTTTTGAACCGTAAACATTTCTTTAAAACTAACTGGTCTAAGTTTAAACTTAAGTAAGACCCGTTAGGATTCTAATAGGTTATTAAAAACCTTCGTTCCAGATTAGCAACACGGTAAAAGCTATCTGTACTTGCTTGATTGATTTACGGCTGGGAATAAATTTATATTTTTGCTCAGGTAAATACTTTTAACTTATTTTCCCTTATATGGGCTTGGGGTACGGTATATAAAATACCGCTTGGTCGGGTATTGAATTTTTAATCATATGAAGGTTAAATCATTGAGATAACCCGTTTAATCTATTTTGTTTGTTTTAAGCCTTTGGGGGGTTAATGACCATGTCCTGGATATCCTCGGCTCATTCATTGAAATGGCCACGACTTAAGCACGGGGTGTAGGCATACACCTGCCGGTGCGTATGTAAAATGATATACCTGCTTGTTCGAGAATAACTCACCGTAGGTTATATTATGTGGTGTGTCTATTAATCTTTAACCCGGTATTCAACCCGGGCTACTGAACGTATAACAAACATATAATTCTTTTACAAGATTATTTTAAATAATTATCCCAAGTTATAAAAGATTATTTGTGCCTTGTGCATTTAAATCAATTTTTCTAAAACATTTTCAAAAGTGTCGGTTAATTGTATTTACCAGTGTAAACTGACGTATTTTTCAAAAAAGGCTAAGTGCAGGTACTAATCGAAATGGGCTGGCTACTCCTAGCATCGAATAAAGAGTCTTGCAAGCTTTAGATGTTTAAAAATATGTTGAACAATAATTATGTTTATCTTTTGGTCCGCCTGTGGATCTCTTTACATTCCGTTGTAATACTTTATGTTACTTTCATTCGGTTTGTAATATTTTTACTTTAGACTTCCGCTGTGCATTGAACTGTGATTATTTGTCTATGATGATATCAACTACGTCACGATACTCCCCACCGGGCCCACCGGTAATACGTCAAAATATCAGGGTGTGACAATGTAACTTCAAAAAGTCCTAATCCCGTGGTATCATCAACAACCAAAAAACCTAAAAATGATTCCTCGATGGTCACAGAACTAGAGTTAAAATTCACGTAACTCACAATTATGGACATTTGCTCTTGGTGACTTGTATCAGGCGTGCAATCGAGAATGATGGAGTAATACTTTGCTTGCTTAACCTTCTTGATGATTTAGGTTCTAACTTTATCCCCTAATAATTGTATCAGCTCGTTTTGAATATTGGGGCCAAGAAAGTGTACATGACACTCTTCATTCAAAACACGGCGCACATGTTCTTTCATAATCGGGTCAAACTCTTCCAACATCTCAACCAAACCCAAAAGGTTTCCATTGCCTTTTTTATACAACTTCTCATTTGTCCCACGAAACGCTAAGCCATATTTTGCAAGAAATTTCACAAGCGCAACAATCCGTATAATGACTTGTTTCCAATAATATTTTTCTTTTTTAAATTGCTCATATGCCACTTTGTCAATTGTTTATTTGCATTTCAACCTTTGGCACAATTCAAACCATTCATTCATATTCTTGAAATGTTCTAAACCAACTTCATGTTCTTTAACTCTACCACTAGCATGTCTCCAATCCTTATAACCTTCATCATCCAACCCACCTTTCGGATGCCCCGTTCTAAAAACTTTACAACAAAAACAAAAGATTTTGTCAAGTTTTTTCGAATACACTAGCCATTCTCTATCACACGTCTCCCTATTTGATAGAATTCTAGTGTACATGGTATTAGAAAAATGTCTTCCAAATTTATCCACGGGGCCCTTAACATCCATATCTCTTTTTGGACCTTTCGTAACCAACTCTTTAATCATGTCATTACTAAGCCCACCCCAATTTCTAGGATCAAAAATATCAATATCCGGAACTGGATTAACATCATCTTCACCTACGGTATCATTAACATTGTCTTCGCCCACATTAGCTTCTTCACCTACGATCACATTGTCTTCGCCCACATTAGCTTCTTCACCTACGGTCACATTGTCTTCGCCCACATTAGCTTCTTCACCCACATTATTGTCACCCAAGTTAGAACTAGAATTTTGAGTTTCTTTTGTAAAGAGCTTGTTTATTCGGTTTTGTTTTAAGTCGTCCGCCTTTCTTTTCTCTTCCTCTAGCTTCCTCTTCTTACGTTTTTTATGGCTGGATGGGTATTTGTATTTAGGAACGGGAGGCATAATTTCTAAATATTATGTAACACCCCAAAACCCGAATGTTTATATTCGGTAAATGTTCTGATATGGTATATCATGAAATAAACAACTAGGCTATTTAACCTAGTTAGGAATGTGGTAAAAAGCAATTAAAGGATGATAGTTGTGCCAATATTATTTAGTGGCAAACTTGAGGTACTTAAGTGGGGAAAAGTAAAAGTTGAATTTAATATATGAAAAACACACACAAACACACAAATCGTGTGTGTTCTAGAACGAGCAGGAGCTCCATGAGCTCAAGAAACCCTAAGCATGAAGAATCATCAAATTGAAGGGTGAATCGAGGTCTAAATTCATGAATAAACATGGATTAATGATCACCTTCACAAGGGGATCGCAAGGTATGTCTTAAAAGTTAGATTGGTGATTATGCACGAAGTGGGTTATGTTGTGAATCGCGAATTTGTATGAAATTGAATATGAGTATGTATTAGAATCATCATTTGGAACATGGATTATGCATGGTTTGGGTTAATTTGATGTTTATATGTGAAACCCATTTGGTTATGGTGATGATGACAACTTGAATGATCACCCATGTCCAATTCTTGCTTGACATTGATGAATTATGATATGTATGGTAGATTCTGGTTAGAGGAATTGAAAGGAATGAGATACTAGTATGTTTGATGTTTATATATGAATGATGCATGTTGATTAGAAGGAGGAATTTGATGAATTATGTATGAGATTTGGAGATTGTGCATGAATTAGTTGTACTTTATGTTTAGAAGGTAGTACATACACCAAGGGTATGATGAAATTAGAGATAATTGAGTTTAGATCACTAGTAAGTGATTAACAATGTAGTTATGAAGTGGGTTTTGATGATATGATAGAAATAATGATATGCTTATGTTAATGATGTTTGAAAATCATATATGTGTATGTATGTTTAAAGAAATTGGATAAGAAACGATGAATTAGCATGTTATAAGGTTAAATGATAAACTTAATATAAGATCCGTGTGATGAAAAGGTTGTGATGAATGATAAATAAGCTAACTATCTTGAGAATGATATATGATAGTTGATGCTTGATAAGCGACATGGAAGCTTGGGAAAGAAGCGGGTCAATCGGGACTAATGCGCACGGGAAGCATATTCGGATGTTAGGTAAGTAAAGCTTACCCCTTTTTATTCGTATTAGAATATCTACTCTATGAATAGATTATGAACATGGTAAGTGTATATGTGAAGTATGATATTCCGACAAGTTTTGATACGGGTCGGAACATGTGGTCATGGTAAGAGACTAAGTTTCATGGTTAAAAAAGATAAAAAGGGTAGTATGGTAATTTTAGTTACGAGTTAATGAAGGGATAAGTTACATGGAGGGAATAATGACTAATTAAAGATCTCATAAGGATGAAATGGGCATTTAGACTAAATGAGCCAAATGGCGACGATATCACCATTTGGTAATATAGACTAATGAATTGTTTGGCAAGTATTACGAATTTTACAGAATGAATAGCGGAAGGATTTCGTTGAGATCATTTAACATGGTGGATGAAGTATTAAACGGATCTTAGCTTTGGTCCGAGGTAGGTATGTGCGTTAGAATTGTAGTTAAGTGGTAGGATTGGTTAAATATGCGATGAAGTCCTTGGTTGTAAAGGATGGAGCAATGTTGACAAAAACGACCTTGATAGGTATATCGGGCAAATGACCTTAAATGTCAATTGGAAACAAGCTAATCGATTAGAGTAATGTTTTGGTCATGTGTGAAAGCGAAGAGTATCGTTTTGTATTGCATAGACCATTTAATGCGTAAATACCCATAACGGGTCAAAATAGGCTTTTTAGCGGAAATGGGTTAAGAGGATGTAATACATACAAGAATTTAATCTTTTATGATAAACAACGTTGAAATTATAAGGCTCATGAGAAATTGAGGTCAAATAAACAGATTATTTTGATAACTGCATGAACGGGTCGAAACTTAGTAAAAAGGTGATAAGTCGATAGCTTAAAAGTCTAGAATTTTGTTAATCCGGATGTCGGATGTTAACTCCATGTGATGGAGAATTAAATTACGATCACGTAGGAAAAAGAATCGGGTAAAACGGATCAAAAACGAGAAAGTTATGCTCGTTTCCGTAAAACTGAGTTATGCTGGGAATATGCAGCAACAGCTGCGAACATTCTGTTAAAAAGGGGTGGTGGCGCGACGCGACGGCGAAGGCTATAGGCCGTCGCGCGATGCCACGGACTCCAGAATGTTGAAAAAACCATATTTTAATTGTTTATGCAATGCGAACCCGTTTAGACCGTTTTTAAACGCTTATACACTAAGTATGACTGATTTATTTCATGTTTTAGGAGATGTAGACATGGGTGAGGATATGTATGTATGTATGTATGTATGTATGCATACATGCATACATGCATACATACATACATACATACATGGATGCATGTATGCATGTATGTATGTACGTAGGATTGTTGGTATGTACGGAAGTAGTTATGTATTAACATATACAAGTATGTAGTTATGCTTGAAAGTATGTATGTATGTGGGTACGTATGTATGCATGTGAGCAAGTAAGTATGCATGGTTGTACGCAAGTTTTCAATACGATCGAGTATCGATATTATTAATAGTGTACCTTGTGAATGAAGTGTAACGCAGGAATAACAAAGAAGTCTCACCGCGGATTGTATGATCAGATGGAAAGCCGGAATGTAAAGAGTTAACGGAACGAAAAGTAAACGTGAATAAATCTTGTATGTTTATGATGCGTACTAATGTTATGAACTTTATGTGGTGAGTGCAGGTAGTACGAAACACGAGAATCATCAAGGGATAGAGATCAAGGACCGAGTCACAAGAAGGATTGTACGGGGTTGTCTGAGAATGTAACTTGTGATACATAAGTGATGTTTTATTCTATAAATGAGTTAGATTGATGTATTCAATATATAAGAGATGTTTTAAAAATGAACTTTCAAGTAAGACATAGGTTTATAATGAAAGAAATTTTATGGCATGAATATTCCGCTGCGACTTTTTGTCAAATACGGATTAGGGTCTTACAAGTTGGTATCAGAGCGCTGGTTTGAGAGAATCAAGTACGAGAGTATAGGTACTTGAACTCAAACCTGTGTGCTCTTCTGATAAGGAACCCGTACAATCCAGGACTCGATCAAGATCTAAAAGTAGAAATGGAATGAAAACGTGTATGTATGCATTCATATGAAGAAACTAACGGTTATATTATGTGTAAGGTAAGCATAACTGCTTGGAAAGGATGATCCGTGAATGCGGTCGAGAACCGACATCAAGGCAAGTGATAAGACAAATGGACCCCAGGTGCGTAAATTTAACGTGTGGGCGTATGAAGTGGTATAATTAAGCGAGTGAAAGAAAATTTTAAAGGAAATATAATAGTGATATGGCTATGAAGTTTTGAAAATGATACACGTGCCGAAACTTAATTCTTCGGACATAAGGTGGCGATTACACGAAGACACGAAACTAGTATGTGGATTGTGTACCTGGCCAGTACACAAGAAACATATGACGTTCGTGAGACCTTGATAATTGCTACAGGTATGTCCGTTAGAATTAGGTAGTAGGTGGATGTGAGGGTGAAGAGAAACGTAAGACTTTCAGGAATGAAAGTATGAATGATATGTTAGAATCCGCAAGACGGATTCGAAGCATGAAAAGAATGAAAGTATGAATGATATGTTAGAATCCACGAGAAGGATTCGAAGCATGAAAGTAATGAAGTATGAATGACCTGTTTGAATCCGCGAGACGGATTCAAGGAATGAAAGGCATGAATGGAATGTCGGAATCCGTAAAACGGATTCAAGGAAATGAAATGTAGAAATGATATGTCTGAATCCGCGAGACGGATTCAACACATGTAAGGAATGAAAGATGTGAATGATATGTTTGAAATCCGTTAGATGGATTCAAATCATAAAAGGAAGA
Organism: Helianthus tuberosus; assembly: GCA_030545235.1. Lineage (NCBI taxonomy): Eukaryota > Viridiplantae > Streptophyta > Magnoliopsida > Asterales > Asteraceae > Helianthus > Helianthus tuberosus. Next base: position 170,310,748 of record CM060358.1, on the reverse strand, counting down.
AAAGGTATAAATGGTACGTTTGGAACCGCTGGACGGATTTAAAAATATAAAAGGATGAAATTAGCCCATATCAGAATATGCCGATAGTTTGACCTTGGTCGCGTCAAACGAGTCATATGAGTAAATATAAAGTAACTGAATGAAAGAATGATCGTAATTGGCACGCAAACCTAAATTTTAAAACGAAAGGAAGAAGTTTCGAACAAGCTATGTGTTAAATGTGTTAGATATCGACTCTTAGGAGTCATAATAAATGACGGGCTACGACTCGGACAATAAATTAAGTATGAGCAAAAAGGATAAGTTTTGCTAACAATACCGAAATGATGTAATGAATGTTTTTGCAAGTAAGCATGAATGGAAAGAAGTACGAACGTGTGCCTCAATACTTATACGATAATTAAGAAATGCCAGTTAAGCCTTGAAAAGTCAAATGAAGGTTGACGAAATAAGTAACTAGAATGAAAGAATTTCGTGTGAGAAATGAAATGTGCTAACTGTTAAAATTGTTGATGATAATGTTAGAACCCTTGATGTGATGAAACCAATTGAATTGGTGGAAGGATGTGTACGATTGGAAGCGCATTACATGGATGAATGAAATCTAGTCTGGTACGGCTAGCACTCGTGAAGAATGTGGACAGATCTGATTTACGAATCGCTGAAGTATGGAAGGAAATCGAGGTAAGTAAAATGCTTTAAATTATGTCAGATAAGTATGAATTAGTAAATTGAAAACGCCCTACAAAATGCATGGTGGAATGAGTACGGTATGGTACGGAATGTTTGATTCCTAATAGTTAACATAAGAAGAAAACCATGTCATTAAGGAATGAATCTCAAAGGTTTTAAGTAAAAATTTCAAGAATTGGTTAAACTCTCGTATAATGAATTTGCATGACACGTGAGCTTATGCAAATTAAATAATGTATGAAATGAGAGAAATAGTAATGTAGAATGAATAAGGTGAATTGAAGGTAGTAAGAGTATGTATGGTACAAATAACTATAGAAAATGAATAATGATGTTAACTTTGGAGTCAAGCACGGATGCATGACTATGAAATAGTAACTTCGTTGTGATAACGAAACAAAATCAAATGCTATGTAATATATGAATAGAATATGATCCTAAAGGATGAGATGAAGGTATTAGAATTGTTATAAACGAATCATATGAAAGTAAGTATTATTATAAGTTTGAATGAATATGTACATTGAACTGTTACTAAACGGTCAAGGAAATGAGAAGGTTACGTGGAAATATGGCATGGAAAGTATAGACTTGTTAGGAAGAAGTCGATCGTATAAATAATTACGAAATGAGATAGGATGATTACTTATAATTATGATGTGATCATAAAGTCAAATATAGATATATGTATGTGTAAATGGAAGTGAGAAAGGTTTCGGGGACGAAACCTTATTTAAGGGGGGTAGATTTGTAACACCCCAAAACCCGAATGTTTATATTCGGTAAATGTTCTGATATGGTATATCATGAAATAAACAACTAGACTATTTAACCTAGTTAGGAATGTGGTAAAAAGCAATTAAAGGATGATAGTTGTGCCAATATTATTTAGTGGCAAACTTGAGGGACTAAAGTGGGGCAAAGTAAAAGTTGAATTTAATATATGAAAAACACACACAAATCGTGTGTGTTCTAGAACGAGCAGGAGCTCCATGAGCTCAAGAAACCCTAAGCATGAAAAATCATCAAATTGAAGGGTGAATCGAGGTTTAAATTCATGAATAAACACGGATTAATGATCACCTTCACAAGGGGATCGCAAGGTATGTCTTAAAAGTTATATTGGTGATTATGCACGAAGTGGGTTATGTTGTGAATCGCGAATTTGTATGAAATTGAATATGAGTATGTGTTAGAATCATCATTTGGAACATGGATTATGCATGGTTTGGGTTAATTTGATGTTTATATGTGAAACCCATTTGGTTATGGTGATGATGACAACTTGAATGATCACCCATGTCCAATTCTTGCTTGACATTGATGAATTATGATATGTATGGTAGATTCTGGTTAGAGGAATTGAAAGGAATGAGATACTAGTATGTTTGATGTTTATGTATGATGCATGTTGATTAGAAGGAGGAATTTGATGAATTATGTATGAGATTTGGAGATTGTGCATGAATTAGTTGTACTTTATGTTTAGAAGGTAGTACATACACCAAGGGTATGATGAAATTAGAGATAATTGAGTTTAGATCACTAGTAAGTAATTAACAATGTAGTTATGAAGTGGGTTTTGATGATATGATAGAAGTAATGATATGCTTATGTTAATGATGTTTGAAAATCATATATGTGTATGTATGTTTAAAGAAATTGGATAAGAAACGATGAATTAGCATGTTATAAGGTTAAATGATAAACTTAATATAAGATCCGTGTGATGAAAATGTTATGATGAATGATAAATAAGCTAACTATCTTGGGATTTGGGCGTATTTCAATATTTCAACAGTGCATGTGCAACCGTCTTGATTATGGCATGCGTAATTGGGCCTATTTCAATATATAAAGAATTTCAATTCAGTGCATGTGCAACCGTATGGATTATGCAACCGTCTGATATCTTGTAATTGGGCCTATTTCAATATATAAAGGAATTTTCATTTTTTTTGGGCCCCATGCTGGTTTGGGCCCTGTGCAAAGGCCCATTCTGCACATGGGCTTAGCCGGCCCTGGCTCCAAGAATCATTGATCCTACTTGTTCTTCTCTTTCTAAAACACACACTAACTGTGTGTTTCTTGCATATTCGAATAACAAGAAAGAAGAACATGAATATTTTCGTAATTGATGTTGAATTTGTAGCTTTGAATCTGATTTGATCAGGGCCGTCTTCGAAAATGTAAAAAATAATTTGGGCCATGTACGAAATAAAAAAATCAGGCCCGACCCACCCTAGTAAAATGAATATCAGTACCAATTTTGATAATATGAATATCAGTATTGATGTTGTTCGGTCGAAACCATACTCTATTTTGAATACAACTATATTTTCAACAAAATTTATGCATTCTTCCTATTAGTTAGTTATCATATTCTTAAGTATCCTTTTCTTTTAAACTTGTACTCATTTTCAATCCTTTTACAGATAATCGATGTTAAAGAAAATATACTAATGATTTTTTATTAGAGTTAGAGTTTAACTTGCTTAATTAGCTTATGATTTTCATCATTATGCCTATTATTCATCCATGTTTTAACATTAACCAATAAAATATGAAAGGGCTATGATTGAAATTAAAATGACTGACCCGCAGGACTGGGCATGGGCATATATAGTAATCAGCAGCCAACATTAATTAAGAAAGGATTCATTGAATTGTAAAAAGAGAAAAATAATGGAACAAGCAGCCTCGAACTCGGGAGTATCACCTTAAAAACCAAGTTATCAACCACTGATCTATGAGGCCATATGGTATCTCAATTTAATGTAGAATATAAATAATATACATATAAAATATAAAAAAATAAAAATTTTACGGGCCCTTTTACGTTTTTGGCCCCGAGCCGACGCCCACCCGGCACTTGCTCAGAGCCGGCCCTGGATTTGATTATAGTTTTGAATCTGATGTTGAATTTCTGAATTGATGTTGGATTTTTAGATATAAAGAAAGAGAAATAATAATATAATAAGATCTGAACATTATTTTTTTAATAACAAGTGCATTTTAGTAATTTAACATCCACTTAACACCAAAAATTAACCCCCATCCTCGCCAGGGACTATCGGGGAACGAAATTGCAAAACTTTGGGACTATAGCTGTAATTTTAGAAAGTTATGGAGTAAAGGTGAAAAATAAGCAAACTACAGGGACTATCCGGGCATTTTTCTCTTTCTTGATTGTATAATATTTTCTTTTTACTAAAGTTATGCTTATTACATGATATCCGACGACGAATCCTTCGAACCGGCTTAAGGCGATGTGACCGATGATGACCCGTTTATCTAGTCGAGTCTGCCCCAAAATCTGGTTTTTTAAAGATCTGATTTGATGATGGGTTTTATGTGAGTGGTGATTTAAAGAAGAAAATGAAGATTAATGGCATCTGAATCTATGATTGCAATGGGTTTTTTTTCCATCTTGAACTTTTTAGGAACGGATGGGGTATTAATATTATCCGGATGATATATCAGAATTTTCATAAAGAATCTTGAAATGGAAAAAAACCCAATTCTTTTTTATCTGATCTCATTTGAATAAAAGGGCCCATGTATGAATCAAAGAATCTTGCCAGTTTGTGGTGGTGTTTTTAGGTGGTGATGGTGGTTGTGGTGGTGGCCATAGTGGTGGTGTTCAGTTTAAAGAGTAATAAGGGTTGATTCTAAATTAATTAGTAAATATCTAGGGGGTTGGTGGTAGCTAAATTATTTTTTGTTTTATTTATTAAAATATTTGTAAAATTAAAAGACTAAATTACCCTTATGTGACCAAGTTAATTGAAAAATTTAACTGGGTTACTTGATGTAATAAGTTTCCCAAATAAAGGATTGTGACTGTAATTATTGAAGTTAAAAGCCATCCATTGCAATCCGATAGACCAATACAAACATAAAGACGAAAAATGTAATTTACCCTATAAGAAATAATCATTTTTCTAATAATAAATATCATAGTCAAATAATCTTCGTATACTAATAAACGAAAATCTTTGTTGGACACGTGTCATTTTCTGGTGCTTTCTCGTCTTATTTTCCTATTTATCTCTCATATTAAATAATAATAATTTTAAACAAAATATTTGATAAGAATAAATATTTAGATAAAGATAAACGTTTGTTTTTATTATGATCATATTAAATAATAATAATTTTGAAAAAAAAAATAGATGAGAATTTGTTTTCATTATGATTATAGTAAATAATAATAATAATTTTAAACAAAAAATTAGATAAGAATAAATATTTGTTTTTCTATAAACAATTCTAAACAAAAATTTAGATAATCATAAACGTTTGTTTTTATTAGGAGTAAATATATATACTTTGGAGTTCAGTGATTAAAATTATGGTAAATTAGGAATCAAAAGTTCTCGTTTGATATATACTTAATAATTGTATTATTGTTTTTACTAGAATTAAATAATTATTCTAGGCAAGGCATTTCCTTCTATCAAATTGTAAGTGTTTTTAGACGTATCGCTATAATGGTAGGCGTACTGTTATAATTGATTTAAACCCATCATTTATCGCAAAGTGGATCAACATGTAGAAAGAACACCATTTTTAAATATAACAATTCTGAACTCCATTCAAAGAGAATTTAATTCTCAATTTTAAGGTATAATTTATAAAAATTATGAAATATATAAAAACGTGGGAATTGATCTTCACCTTTTTGTACCGTAAACTCTCTTGAATACAAATTTAAGATGATGTTTTATGAATGAAATAAACAAATAAGAATGAAGGTGCATAAAACTAACTAAAATAATTGTATCTCGTAATTTAAATGTATCATAAAAACGGGATTCAACCACATGTAATACATGTGTTTTTAACCTAATAATAAATAAATAAATAACAAAGTAAAATGTTATAGTAAGAAAATTGTAAATCAAAGTTCACTTTTAAAAGATAAATCTTGACAACTGTATGTGTTAACACATGACATTATATTTTATACAACACGTGCAATATACGAGTTTTTTTTTAAGATATATCTTTTTTATTATATAAAATTACATTTATGGAAAATAAAAAAACAAAGTAAAATTTTATAATAATTAAATAGTCCATCAATGTTCAATTTTTTAAAAGATAAATCTTGATGACTATTTATGTTAACATATGACATTATAAATTATTCAACACGTGCAATATCCGAGTTTTTTAAAGATATATTATTTTTATTATTTATTATATAAAATTAAATTTATGCAACCCGTGTAATACACGGGGTGCTAAACTAGTAATAATATTAATCAAGGATGTCACACTTTCTCTACACGTTCATTAATATTGTCTTAATACAGTATTTAAACTAACCACGCATTGTTAAAAAAACAAATTTTCACATCTTTATAATTTCATACTCTACATCATTTGTTAGCATAAGTGATGAAACACTAGTTAACACTTAGGCTAACCAGTTGGGTCGTCTCGTGTGTGAGGTTCAATCTCTTTCTCCACTTGCCGATTACTGGAATCTTGCAAAACAGAACACCGGTGACTCGCCGCAAGGAGGAGAATAGGGGGGTTCTCCTTGTGACCACCCTCCGGCATGAAAATAAGTACTGCTTTGAGGAGAAATAGTGTGTGTTGTAGGTGAAATGTAAAAAGAGCAGAATGTTCTACCTAAATGAGGAAATGTCCTATTTATAGCCGAAGGATGCAGGAGGGAGGAGAGGCCTTGCCAGCTGCCACCGGGCGCCAGCTGTCCGACCAAGGGGAATATCCTCTTGGTCTCCTCTGCTGCACTCAGAGTAGTGGGTGACGTGGCGCGCCGCTATTTGTCCAGGTAAGGGAATTGTATCAGCAGCTGTCAGCCTGTCTTAAGATCGTGCTGCAGGTCCATATGGCGTCTGATCATTGGTGACACGTGTTGTCCTTTTTATCTGGAGGAGCATCTTTGGTGCCACATGCGATAGCTTCCAGAAGCTTCTAGAAGCTTCTGGATACGTTTGCTGATGTAGGCGCCATGTTGGATAAAAAAAAGGGGTGTGGTCCCTGCCATGTGTGCATGGAATTGGGACCATACCTCTTCAAGTCCCCCCAGACAAGTGTGCCTTCTAGTTGAGTTTATCATCTAGGAGGGACTCTGGACTCATAAGGGTAGTGGTTTTGTTGTTTGATTTTGGTTTTTGCAGATTGCTGATCGTATCGTTAAATCGGATGAACTGGCAAAGTATATGTTTGTACTCGGTGAAGTTGCTTATGACAGTGGCCGTAAAGAGGGTTATGGCGAAGGGAAGGCGGCTGCTGCAGCAAATGAGAAGGTAGATCATTTTGATCTTTATAAGACAGACTGCTCAGCCCATTATGCCTCCAAGCGTCAGGATTACGAGTTCCTTGAGTTCGACATCGTTAGGGCTGTTGAAAAGTTATCCTGGAAAGGAGGTGCCATTGAGATTTTGAAGAAGGCTCTTGGTGATCAGGATCCAGAGGTTGGGGATGCAAGGCCCAGTCATCAAGTTTGATCGTTTTTAAGTCCGGCTTGCATGCCGTGTATGGGCTTGTTAGCCCTGTAATTGCTTAGACAATATCGTGCTTGTTATGATGGTCGTAAACAATTTACTTTTACAGTTTTGTGGTTGTTGATACATTTAACACAATTTTGATGTGTAATGCTAACTGTAGGTTGTTGGTTTTTTTATTGTGAATTTTGCTTTAGTTACAATATGTGCATATGTTTAATTGCTTTGATTAGGTATCACGAATGAATGATGGCTATGACAGGTTATTGTGTGTTGGTCTCTATAGCTTTACACTTTGTTGTGTCGAGCTCAGATGACTTTATAATGTTTTTGTTGTCATTATGCCTCTTGTTTATTCGTATGTACGAAGTGATCGTTTAACATGTTATTGTGTTTTGATGACCCGGCTGTGCACTTGGTGCTTCCCAGCCTTGGTGGTCTACAATGTTTATTTTACTCTGTCTACGATGTTTTTGCGTATAGGTGGGCACGAAGGAATAGTTGGCCGACAGGTTTTGATTGCGTATCTTTGACCCGGTTGTGCACTTAGTCATGACAAGCCTTGGAGGTCTACAATGTTTTCTGTCGTTAAGCCATTGGTGTTTTCATGTATGCCCAAAGTAATATATGCAATTGTAACAAAAATTCGCGAAAGATAAAATAACCAACACTTCTTATATTAAAGATGATTGTGTTGGGCGCATGGCCATACATTACAGATAAAGATAAAGATCATCAGCCGATTACATATAGCATTTCCTTAGTTGTTGGGCGTCCCAGGTTCTGGGCACTTCTTTGTTGTCGAGCGTGCGTAGCTTGTAATCTCCTTTCCCAAGGACCTTGTCCACGACGTAAGGCCCCTCCCATTTTGAAGCCAGTTTGCCCGGTCTTTCGACATTAGATGCCTCGTTGTCTCTCAAGACGTAGTCCCCGGGGTTGAAAGTGCAGACTCTAACCTTGCTGTTGTAGTATTTCTCCAGCTTGGTTTTGTACTTTGCCTCATTTATTGCTGCCATTTCTCTTCTTTCCTCTAGAAGGTCCAAATCTAACCTTCTTTGCTCTTCGTTGTTGATGGCGTTCATTGATAGCATCCTTGGGGATGGCAAGCCGATTTCCGCAGGTATCACTGCTTCGGACCCATATACGAGACTGAATGGTGTCTCACCATTACTTGTATTTGGCATTTTTCTGTGGGCCCATAAGATGCTGGGTAATTCATCAACCCATCCTCTTCGCTGCGTACCAAGCCTTGCTTTTATGCTATCAACGATGCTCTTGTTCACTGCCTCCACTTGCCCATTTACTTGTGGGTGTGCCACCGAGGAAAAGGTATGTTCGATGTTCAGCTCTTTGAACCAATTTTGGAGGTCTTCAGCAGCGAAGTTTGTTCCATTTTCGGTTATGATTCGCAGTGGTAGGCCAAAACGACAGATTATTTGCTCCCAAATGAACCTTTGAACTACTGTAGATGTGGTTGATGCTAATGCTTTCGCTTCCACCCATTTGGTAAAATAGTCTACAGCGACTATGATAAACTTTACTGCTCCTGGGGCTTTAGGGAAAGGACCAACCATGTCTATTCCCCACTGTTGAAACGGCCACGCCGTTGTGACAGGAACCAGCTCTTTCTTTGGGCGAATGGTTTTTGGAGCGTGTCTCTGGCATCCACTGCACTTCCTCAAAATCTTGACCGCATCTAAGTGCATTCCCGGCCAGTAATAGCCTGCGTTCATCACCTTTTCCACTACCATTCTTGGATCTGCGTGAATGCCGCAGATTCCCTCGTGTACTTCACGAATTAAGTAATTGGCATCTTCCGGATCTACGCATCGTAGCAATGGTCCAAGGTATGATTTCCTGTATAAATTGCCATCTGACATTTGGTAGTGCTCTGACTTGTACTGTACTTTCCTTGCTTCTGCCTTGTTATCGGGCAAGATTCCAGATTGGAGGTACATAATGATTGGAGTCATCCAGGATGTTGATCCCAGTTGAATGATACTGACATGTCTTAATGGGACCGATGGGTTGCTTAAGACCTCGATGCGCACGTCTTTTGCTAGGTGTTGAAAACTGGTCGATGCAAGTTTGCTTAGTGCGTCTGCGGGTTTGTTCTCACTTCTATTGATGTGATGTACCTTGAAAGAAACGAAACTCTGAAGCAGGGTTTTTGCTTGCTCTAAGTACAATGCCATGACATCTCCCTTCGCGTCATATTGGTCGTTGATCTGACCAGCTACGAGCATTGAATCAACGTGTGCCTCTATGTGTTTGACCCCTATTTTGATTGCCAACCATAATCCGGCAAGGAAAGCTTCATATTCCGCCTCATTCTTTGTGCTTTTAAAACCAGTCAGATGGCGTAGGTGAATTCATGCTTCTCTGGGCTTACCAACCTTAGACTTGCCCCTGCGCCATCCTCGTTAAATGCGCCATCTGTATACAACAGCCATGGCTCTTCGGAATGTTGTTTTTCTGCTTTCTCCATTGCTTTGTATTCTTTGTCTTTGTCATCGGGTACTTCTGTGATGAAATCAGCTAGCACCTAACCCTTGATTGCTGGCCTTGGTCTGAAAACCACATTATGACCTCCCAATTCAATGGCCCATTTTGCTAACCTTCCCGATATCTCCGGTCTTGCTAGAATGTTTCCAATGTTTTAATTTGTTAGAACGTGGATAACATGATTGGCAAAATATCTGCGCAACCGCCTTGATGCATGGATCAGTGCTAGGACCAGCTTTTCCATGATAGCGTACCTTGTTTCTGGGTCGTTCAAAGTTCGACTTACATAATATACTGGCGTCTGTATGCCTTGTCGATCGACCAAGATAACTACCCCTACTGCCTTTTCTGATGCTGACAGGTACATGACTAACGACTCGTCTTTCATTGGGGCTGTTAGCGTTGGTAGGCGTATCAGATAGTCTTTCATTTCTCGGAATGCATGTTCTACTTCTAGAGTCCATAGGAACTGGTTTTTCTTTACACAATTGCGGAGGGTTTATCAAAATGGGAACGACTTTGTTGCATGATTGACAAGTAAACGGTTTAACGCTGCTAAACGTCCCGCCAATTTCTGCATTTCTTTTATCGTTGATGGGGAAGGCATTCGCTCTATTGCTTGCACTTTCTAGGGATTGACCTTGAACCCATCTTTGGTAATGATGAAACCCAGGAATTTCCCTTCCTCCATTCCGAATGAGCACTTCGCTGGATTTAACTTGATATTTACCCCTCGCAGCGTGTCAAATACTTTCTGAATGTTTACCAGCATCAGATTCTCTTCCTTACTCACGATGACCAAATCATCCATGTAAATTTCAATGTATTTTCCAATGGTGTCACTGAATGTTTCATTCATTAACCTCTGATATGTTGCACCGGCATTCTTTAGTCCAAAGGGCATTTTTGTGTAACAATATAGTCCTGTTGGCGTGCGGAATGCAGTCTTGTCTTCGTCCTGGATTGCCATCTGCACTTGATGGTATCCTTTGTAACAATCGAGGAAGCATTTCCATCTGAAATACGCCAATGAATGAATCTTTTCATCAATCTCGGGTAGAACATAATAATCGTGTGGGCAAGCTTTGTTCAAATCTTTGTAATCCACACACATTCTCCCGCCACCGTTTCCTTTTGGGACCATTACTGGGCTGGCCACCCAGGTTTGGTAACGTACTTCTCTGATGATGCCAGCGTTTAGAAGTTCTGTGATCTGTTCTTGCATGGCCTCGTGTTTTATGTCTCCAAGATGGCGTTTGGTGTATACTACTGGTTTGGCGTTTTCAGCGACATTAAATCTGTGTTCTGCTATATGCCGTGGAACGCCAACCATATCAGCCGGTGTCCAGGAAAACACGTCCATATTCTCGAACAACAACTTCTTGAGTGATGCGCGCGTAAGTTCTGACATTGTCGGGCCCAAAATGACTGTTTGCTCCGGATACTTGTTGTTTAGGATCCACTTTTCGGGCTCTGCGCGCGGTGTGGGTTTGCTTGTTTTTGCAGGCCTGACCTCGTCGGTCACGAGAACCTCTTTGCTTGCGTAGATTATGGTTATCCCTGTTTCAGTTGGGAAACCAACAGCTGAGTGTGGCCCTGAACAAATCATGCTTAAATCTCCTTGAGACTCTCTTCCCAAAAGGATATTGTGCCTTGAATTTGATGGTAAAACCATGAACATGACTTCTTCCATTCTTAAATTCTTCCCATCCGAAAGTAGCACCGGGAAAGATATTTGGCCAAGAGTAAAGACGGCTTCGTTGTAGAAACCAGTGAGTGGATAATCCACTAGCTCTAAGCGCGCCTTGTCTTCTTGGTCTAATTGATTGAAACATTGCTCGTATATGATGTCCGCGGTGCTCCCTGGGTCTATAAAATTATAGTCAGTCTGGTAATGGCCGAATACACCAGGAATAACTATGGGTCTCCGCTCTTTTGGACCGCCCCGTACCACTGGGAAGACAACTTGCCTTTCGCGCCAGGAGTCGTCCTGGGCGCGCGAGTTATAATTTTCCCGGGGTCTTTTCTGGCCCCCCTGAATCATGTGTGTTTCTAGCTTTCGAAGTTTCTTGTTATCTGGACCCTCTTCCCTTCTCTGGATTTGGCGGTTGTCTCTTTTTCCTCCTTTGACCAGATGGGTGAGCTTGCCACCTTTCAGAGCTTGTTCTATCTCTTGCCTCAAACTAATACAGTCATCTGTCAGATGACCTGTATCTTTATGGAATTCACAAAAGAGATTTGGGTCTTGCCCCCTTTTGTTTCGCATCTGCAAAGGAGGTTTGAATTGGTGGTTTTCAGTTGACAGGACTTTGGAAGCGTTTTTGTCAAAGGTGTCCATTGTTTCTCTCTGTTTTCTTTTTTAACTTCTTTGCGGTGGATGATTTGACTGATGGTCGCGCGCACGTCTTCGGCTGGTGGACTTCTTTCTCTGTAGCCATATGCCTTCCAAGGTTGACCCTTGCCCTTCTTGTTGCGTCTATCGTTGGCATGCTGGCTATAGTTATACCGGCGGTTATCGTCGCTGTAATGCTCCTCATTTTCGCACTTTCCAATTTTAGCAAGACGTGTTGTACTTTCCATATTTAGACACTTGTACTCTCTTGTAATCTACTTTCGTTTCATTTGTAATTCGAAACTCTTGATCATAATGAAAACGAAGCTATTTTGTGTATTCACGTTAGTCTTATGTGCAACTGATAATTAAATTCTCGTTCGAACAAAATATTATTCAAGGATTCTTGATTTTTTATCGACACTTGATACTCGTTAAACTAGTTAAAACTCTTAAAATAATGAGAGTCGAAACGTGAAATGAATAATCGTTTAAAGATTTTTATTCATTTATAAATATGGTTGTTTACCTATCCTATTTTATTTAATTAATTAAATTAATTAATTTTACTATTTAAAAGTTTATTTTTATAATAATCTAGTTAGTTTCATTAGATTTTAAAGTTAGTATATACAAACTAACCAAGTTAGTTAAACTATAAAGTTAGTCCTTTAAAAATAACATAACATGAGGGTTGTTAGAGTAAATAACTGAAACTTTAAAGTTCAGGGACTAATTTTTTATTTGGCTGAAAGTAGAATGGTTTTTAATAAAAGAAAAGAGGGAAATAATTAATCAAAAAAAAAGATGCAGACCACGAGACTCGAAACCGGGTCAACATCCTCACACACACGCGCACAAACCAGCTGAGCTGGGTGTTCATATCGATTAGAACCCAGCCCAAAATTCCTTTATACACTCGTTAAAATGAACCTGGCAGCCGCGCCCAGACCCCTTTTCAGCGCGAATTTTGGCGGATTTTTGTGTTTTTCTTTGAGTTTAAACCATGTTTAGCATTTATTATCCAACTACAAACTAACCTAAACTCTTCCCTATAAAAACCCATCATTCTCCAAGCTTTTAACACTTTTCTAATCATCAAAAACTCCCCCAAATCAGCTGTAAAACACAAGTTCGAGCAGATTCATCCTCTCTTACAAAAATATGCATAACTCACTCATTTCTTATCCGATTCACTCGATTCTTTTTCCTGCTTCTTTGGTTTGACCTTAGCTACGTTTCCATTGGTTTTACATGGAAAACCAGGCCCTGGAACGTCACCAAAAAGGCTCCAAAGTTGACTGATTTTTTATGTTTTCATCTAAAACTTTGTTAAACTTAGTAAACTTGAGTTAATCTCATCTCAAACCTATGTCCTAATGCTCATAATCAATAGAATGGTTAGTTAGGCTTAAAAACAAGGCTGAGAAATGTAAAATCATAGGTTAAAACCTCACAAACATTCTGTTTTGGTTAGGGTTTTACCCACAAGAAGTGTTCAGGTTTGAAACTTGATGAATGTGTGATTGTTAGACTAGCTTGGGCTATCTTTCATAAAAATCCACTCACTTCTTGATGTTTTCTCATAGATTAGATGTTTTATTTCATTATTCTTGTAAGTTCAGGACCCTCCTTGTTGTTTATAACAATAAGTGTAGTGGTGAACAATAGAGATGCCTAAATGGAAGCTTGTTCTTCCTACCTCATGCATGAATTCTATGACACTTAGAGGTGCCTAAATGAAGACTTTAATCTTCTACCTCATGCTTGACATATATGATGTAATATACACTATGTAATACTTATGTAACAACCAAATAATCGAACTCTTGGTGATGAACTAATGGACATTCGTCAAGCTAGTAGATTGTATCATCTTAGGCCTTGACAACTTGTCACGATTCTAATGGAACCTGGTTCCATGAAAACATTTAAACTCTTTTAGAGTTTCATAGTGTCAAGAACAAGTTTCATAGGTGTTAGATGATTATTTTTATATGTTTATTTTCATGTTATTTAAACTCCAAATCCCTAGAACCATATGTAAACACCTCTTAAACTCCAAATCGAACACATTCAACTTTCTAGTCTCAACAACTTCGTCACTTTGGATAATCGGAAAGCATATGTAATTTTGTGAGTATACTCGAACCCATTTTACTTTTAAACACTTTTGGGTGCAACATGTATTCTATGTAAAAACACGAAAACAATTGAAACTATTTGAATTACACTTGATATAGGGTAAAATACACATATTTGTCCCGTGTAAAGTGTATAATTTATGTATAGTTTTTCTTTATTTTTATTTAGTTTTTAGTGTATATCATATTGTTTTGTGTTTTGGCAGGTCCTGGTGCAAATGGAGCGAAAAAAGGTAATATGAAAATAACCAGCCAGTTGGACAGTGTGGGGTGCCAGTGACCGAAGGAAATTCGCCACTATTTTCTGCTGCCATTGTGGTTGTTGGGGACGTAAAGCAATAAGAGATGAGAGATATCAAGTTTAATCAATTCTTAAGATGAAAACAAATCAACTTTGCACGTGCATCTTTTGGACTAATTTTAAAGATGGGCATGAAAGGCTTTTTAGCCAAAAATATTGGACATGCATTGAAACATTGGGCCATGAGAGGTTATATGTCCAGCAAGTGAAGTGATTTATTTGGTGGGCCTTTTGAGAGGACGGTGACATTGATCAAGAAACGAAGAATTGGGAGGCGGCATTAATATATTAGAATAAAGGAGTTGTTTTAGGGGGGCCGCAACTATAAAACGGAAGACGCAACATCAGACGCAGGACGAATAGGGACGGACTTTGGACGAATTTAGAGTTCTTTTTGGACGTCAAGAGGCTGTTTAGAGGAGTTTTGAAGGCTCGGGAAGCTAAGGAATCATCGTGAGCATTCGGGAGCACTCGGGATCAAAGAATACGGGTTTTATTATCTTGTTTCTTTGTGTTTCGCTTGTTTTTAATTGTTCAATGATGAATTCAGATTTGATTATGTTTTATGCTATGTTTTTAGACATGATTATTGGCTAAACTTCTCGTACTATCTAGGTTATGACAATAGCTTAATAAAGTTTGTTTCTTTATTTGATTTTTAGCGTGGTTGTGGTTATTCTTGTATTGTAAAAGCTATGGATTTCTAACTTGGTGCGTATGTGTGCTTGATGTTATTTTATTATTGTTTGTTGCTTCGTTCGATTCTTGGTGACGGTCTTTATCACGGAATAGAGTCGGGCTAGGGTTTTAGGTTTTGGTGAGTGTCTATATCACATAATAAATCTTTGATCCTTTAGGGTGAAAATCGAGTAAGTAACCTTAGAAGTAATTTTCAGTAATCTAATAAAATCAAGTGTGCTGCTAAACTCGTCGCGGAAAGGCTCGAGGGTATTAATAGGTCTAGGTTTGGTTATAAGTCCTTAACATTCCATAGTCTATTAAGCTAAGATTAGAGCCCGTAGTCGCTTTAGACGTTCGCGCGGCAAAGTAGAGCGTCTTATATAGGCACTTTCAAGAAACTAGAGGACGGAAAAGAAATCTAGAAAACCGGTAAGCGTAACAGCCTAGGTAGTGCCACAAGAATCGCCTTGAGAGTGTTTGAGGGGCTTAGTGGTGTCTTAATAGGTTTAGCATTTTAAGATCCCGGTTCCACACCACAAAATCATCGAATAGAGATCCATTCTGAGTTTAGCTTGCGTTTAACCTAGGTAGTCTTCATTCCCCACTGGTCAGAGTCTTCGTCCAACTTCGTGTGAGTTTGTGTCTAGTTCGTCTAGTCTAGTTAGTATTCGTTATTTGCATTCTTAGGATTTTTAGAAACCCCCCCCCCCCCATCAATAAACAGATAGTTTAAGTCCGTGTCAGTCTAAGTCTAGAATAGAGTCGTTAGCGTAATCAGTAGAGTCTCTTGGGTTCGATACTCGGACTTCCTTAGGCTATACTGCATCGATCGGTACACTTGCCGGTTGTGTGGTTTAGGGTTTAGAGAGTCTTAGTTTTATAAATTTAAAGCTTAGAGAGTCTAGAATTAGGGTAATTTTAGTTAATTTAGTTAACCCATTTTCAGCACATCAAGTTTTTGGCGCCGTTGCCGGGGATTCTTTGGCGATTGCGTTGATTACTTTGTTTGGACTTGTTTGACATTATACGTGCTATTTGTTTTGTAGTTGAGTCATAGGAGTCTAATTGTCTGTGTTTTTGTTTTCTTATTTATTTTATTTTTCTTGAGTCTAGTAGATATGTGTGAAATTTGTGGAGGACCTCACTTTACTGTTAAATGTCCCCAATATGAGGGGTCCTCTACGGATTATGATACTAACCCCTTTGTGCAGCCACAACAATATTCTTTGCAGGGGTATCCCCCAAATGCTAAGGAGATGTTGCCAAATTTGTTCGCGCTCAGGGAAGTAATTTTGGAGTGCACGCAAGCAATAAAAGAGTTGGAGTACAGGGATCCAAGGTTACCAAGAATGATTGATATACTTGATCGACTGTTTGAGCAAATAGCCCCAACGTTAGAGTGTGACCTCAGTCGGCGAAGGGATCCGAAGTGTGAAGAATGTGGTGGACCGCACCGGTTTGAATGGGGTTGGAAAAGTAGAGAACAGAAGCAACCAATACAGTGGGGCTATGATGATGATGATGAGTGGGTTACAGTTCAAAGCTCATATTATAAGGCAATAGTACTCCCCGAGCTTGCTGAAGGAGAGACAATATGGGGATATGTGGAGAGTAAAGCAGAAAAAGTAGAGATAGAAAGAGAAGAAGAAGAGGAGGAAGAAGTTGAGCAACCATCTAGTGAAGATTTGATGTCCTGGGAAAATGAATTTAAGGAAGAACTAGATAGGTTGCCGGTAGATGAAGCGGAGAAGGAGTTTGATCCAGAGGGAGACCTTGCTTACTTAGAAGTTTTACTTGAAGGAAACCCAATGACGGACATCGAAGAAGAAGAAGTGGTGGTGGAAGAGGAAGAGCACCACAGCTGGCCCCTGGTGTTAGTACTAAGTGAAACTGAAAAATCAACAACACCACGGGAGAGGGCAAAGAAAAGGAAGATAAAGGATCTGAACCGGAAGAGGATCGAAGGTTGGGGCGAGATGGAGAGGAAGAAGCCGTTCACGAACGATCGGTCTTCTCATTACATGCCACGCATTCGGTTTCTTCCAGGTAAGTTTAAGTTTTGGTGGTCTGACCCGTTTGAAAATTTTAAAATATTTTATTATTCCACCATTATATTTTTAAATATTTTTGAGTATCAGGTGGAATTAAACGGGTTGGACAGGGTCCAGGTCAAAGAGAAACCTCCTGATTAAATTCAAGTGTGGGGAGGTTTTGTAGTTTTTGTATATTGAGTCTAAATTAGTAGTTTTTGAGTCGTTTTTTTTAGAGTCGGTATTGCTTTGGTATTTTGCTTGTTTTTGTTGATGCAGGTTCGAATATGTACCACCCGTACTCAATCTCCATTCGGGTGAGTTTGGAGCTGTTTATTCAAATTTCGGGCATTTATCGAGCATGTCAGTCAGTGTCAAAGCCGATCGCGAATGAAATGCTATACGATCGAGCTGGATTGGACGAGAGTGTTTGCAGCTTATTCGCGAATAAAACCAGCTAAGTCCTTTCCAATTTGCCCTTTGTCTTTTTGTAACACCCCAAAAATGGGTTTGGTAATTTAAACCCGGTTAATGTAAAGGAACGGGTAAAATACCGTTAGGGGATAAAAGTGAACCCGTAAATGAACATTAACTAGGAATAATTAACCTAGTTGATTGTTAATATCGTTGGTATTAAACGAAGGGTTGTAGCCTTATTTAATTAAAACGAAACATGAGGGACCAAAGTGAACAACTTGAAAGTTGTGGTATTAAAAGAAAACACACACACAAACACACACACTTGTGTGTGTTCTGGATCGATGTCCAGGAGAAAGAACCAAGGGTTCAAACCCTAGTTCTTGAAGAATCTTCAAGATTAAAGGGCCAAACGAAGTCTAAATTCAAGAAGGAACATGAATTAACGATCACCCAAGCTAGGGGATCATAAGGTATGTTGAATTTTGATGTTTAATGAAGTTGAGAAAACTTGATGAACATCACAAGTAGTGATTTATGTATGAATCGTAGAGGTTGTGGCCAAATTGACGATGTATGCTTGTTTAGGAACTAATCCTATGTGAAAACTCTTAGTGAATTGCTATAATTTAGGTGTTAGGATGAATTACCACTTTTAGCTAAGTGGGTTTATGTTTAATCCATGAAATGGTATGAATTTGATCATGAATATGTGTAGTATTGATGTGTGCTTGTATATGGATGAAGTATGGTATAGAATTTGAATGATGTTTACTTGGGTTGATGAATGAAAGGGATAATTAGGAAGAAAGGCATGAAACACGTGTACATTATGCTTAGAAAGTAGTACGCACACCAAGTGTTTGATGAAATGTCTAAATGGCCATAATATGTGAGGGTTATGTTATGATGATGTTGAGTATGCTATATGCTTGTTTGAATTGGCTAATGAAAGGCATATGTGAGATATGAACTTGATATGATCGTACATATGTATAATCATGTATGCTAATAAGGATGTAAACGTAATGACATGAAAGTATAGGAATCATGTCAAGAGGGATGGGAGCGTGGAAGGCTAACGGGCCAAGAAGACTCAAGTAAGCGGATGCAAATACGGGCGCATAAGGTAAGTGAATCCCGAACTTACACTTTAGATGTAAAATGTATTGTAGTATGATGGTTATTGTGAATTTTGTGGGAAAGTATGAATCAATGGAGGTAATAAGGTAAGTTTACGGAAAGTGAGTCGAAAGCTGGAAGAAAGTAATTTCTATTAAGTATGGGTACGGTAGGGAACTTACATGTTAGTATTATGCATAAAGATAAAGTAAATAATTATACTTGTGGGTAAGATGTAAGTTGTAAATGAAGTGGGTATGTATAGTAAGGTATTATGCATGAAAAGGTAATTTAGTTAAATACACAAATGAATGAGATTTGGTTATGTGTACTCGTGAGATTACACCTATGAGATAAGTTTAATGATGCTAACTGTTTTATGTTGAGTATGAAATGGAAGTGCAGGTATATTAAGAATGAAGAATGAGGGTTAAGTATGGAGAGTCGGACTAGAGAGTTCGACTGGATGGATTAATGGATTCACATAAGCGAGGATAGGAAATATTGATGCTTGATGATGCATGTTTTAAAGTATATGTATTACGTCACCGGTTGCTAATGAAGTAATTGTATGTGGTGACTGCAGGTTATACGAGGTTACGAGATTCTCAACATGAAGAGTAAGCGGTTGATGATCGAGTCAAGACATGGATTGTACGTGGGTGTGTATGTGGTCATTTAATTTGATATAAGTATGTTAGTTTTTAATGTATTTAAGTGAAAGAAAGAATAACTAATAAAGAAATTTTTAGTATGTATTTTCCGCTGCGAATCTTAGACTAAAACGGATTAGGGTCTTACACTTTTATTTCTTATTTATTTTTTTTGTTTTTGAGACGGTTTCCATCCTACATTGAGGGCAATGTAGAGTTTAAGTGTGAGGATGGGAACTATCGTTTAGTGTCATTAGTTAGTGAGTCTTGAGTCATAAAAACCCGAAAAATATTAAAAAAAAAATTAAAAATTTCAAAAATCCAAAAAAATAAAAAAATAGAAAAATGTCTTTTGAAATAAGAAGTTTGCAAAATAAAAACGGAAAATGATAGAAAAGTCGGGTTTTTTGTTCGGGTTCAAATAATAATAATATGAGATAAATAATCGTGCTTGTGTCTAGTTTGGGATGTGCGGGTAGGCTCGATTCGGTTCTGGGTTCCTTTGATATTAAATATACCTAATTGTCGGTCTACTAGTGGGTTCTCATCTAGGGAAAGTGGGGAAACTGAAACCGCCAAAAATAGTATAAGGGATGCCGTTATAAGCTAAGATCGTTAGAGTTTTTAGTCATTATCTCGCTGAAAAAAAAAATAGAATAAAAAGCGAGCTAGAAACTAAATGAGAGTAGCCATTCCTATGTAGTCTGTGATTGGGGATAGCGACTCTACAGTCGGATTACCGCTAGGGTGTGTGAAATCGACTTGCCGAATAAAAGTACCGAAACCTAAGTAATCTGTGGTTGGGGATAGCGACTCTACAGCCGGAATACCGCTTGGTTAGGGAAAGCATCGTCTAGTCTCGCGAAGAAAAAAAAAGGAAAAAAAAAAGAGAAAAACAAAGAAAAAAAAATAGAAAAAAAAATTGGAAAAATAGATTTGATTTTAAACTCTCTTGATCTTGGTATAAAACGGTTAGGAAATAACCCAGTGGTTGTTCCTTTTGTCCTATAAGCTTGAGGGGGGATTAGGTGGACTTGCAATTCTTAGTGTGAGACCCTAGGTGGATTGACCGAACTTGAACTAAATTGCATGATAAGGGCTCAGAATCGGGTTGGGTTTAAGAGGATCGATATACTTGCAATCGCGGCTAACACGAGTTTCGGTTTTAATGAAAATAACTTAAGCTTTTGGCCCGTTCGACTATTCCGACTATGATTCCGTATGCATAATTCTTTTCCGGGGACGAAAAAAGGTTAAGTGTGGGGATATTTGATATAGGGTAAAATACACATATTTGTCCCGTGTAAAGTGTATAATTTATGTATAGTTTTTCTTTATTTTTATTTAGTTTTTAGTGTATATCATATTGTTTTGTGTTTTGGCAGGTCCTGGTGCAAATGGAGCGAAAAAAGGTAATATGAAAATAACCAGCCAGTTGGACAGTGTGGGGTGCCAGTGACCGAAGGAAATTCGCCACTATTTTCTGCTGCCATTGTGGTTGTTGGGGACGTAAAGCAATAAGAGATGAGAGATATCAAGTTTAATCAATTCTTAAGATGAAAACAAATCAACTTTGCACGTGCATCTTTTGGACTAATTTTAAAGATGGGCATGAAAGGCTTTTTAGCCAAAAATATTGGACATGCATTGAAACATTGGGCCATGAGAGGTTATATGTCCAGCAAGTGAAGTGATTTATTTGGTGGGCCTTTTGAGAGGACGGTGACATTGATCAAGAAACGAAGAATTGGGAGGCGGCATTAATATATTAGAATAAAGGAGTTGTTTTAGGGGGGCCGCAACTATAAAACGGAAGACGCAACATCAGACGCAGGACGAATAGGGACGGACTTTGGACGAATTTAGAGTTCTTTTTGGACGTCAAGAGGCTGTTTAGAGGAGTTTTGAAGGCTCGGGAAGCTAAGGAATCATCGTGAGCATTCGGGAGCACTCGGGATCAAAGAATACGGGTTTTATTATCTTGTTTCTTTGTGTTTCGCTTGTTTTTAATTGTTCAATGATGAATTCAGATTTGATTATGTTTTATGCTATGTTTTTAGACATGATTATTGGCTAAACTTCTCGTACTATCTAGGTTATGACAATAGCTTAATAAAGTTTGTTTCTTTATTTGATTTTTAGCGTGGTTGTGGTTATTCTTGTATTGTAAAAGCTATGGATTTCTAACTTGGTGCGTATGTGTGCTTGATGTTATTTTATTATTGTTTGTTGCTTCGTTCGATTCTTGGTGACGGTCTTTATCACGGAATAGAGTCGGGCTAGGGTTTTAGGTTTTGGTGAGTGTCTATATCACATAATAAATCTTTGATCCTTTAGGGTGAAAATCGAGTAAGTAACCTTAGAAGTAATTTTCAGTAATCTAATAAAATCAAGTGTGCTGCTAAACTCGTCGCGGAAAGGCTCGAGGGTATTAATAGGTCTAGGTTTGGTTATAAGTCCTTAACATTCCATAGTCTATTAAGCTAAGATTAGAGCCCGTAGTCGCTTTAGACGTTCGCGCGGCAAAGTAGAGCGTCTTATATAGGCACTTTCAAGAAACTAGAGGACGGAAAAGAAATCTAGAAAACCGGTAAGCGTAACAGCCTAGGTAGTGCCACAAGAATCGCCTTGAGAGTGTTTGAGGGGCTTAGTGGTGTCTTAATAGGTTTAGCATTTTAAGATCCCGGTTCCACACCACAAAATCATCGAATAGAGATCCATTCTGAGTTTAGCTTGCGTTTAACCTAGGTAGTCTTCATTCCCCACTGGTCAGAGTCTTCGTCCAACTTCGTGTGAGTTTGTGTCTAGTTCGTCTAGTCTAGTTAGTATTCGTTATTTGCATTCTTAGGATTTTTAGAACCCCCCCCCCCCCCCCATCAATAAACAGATAGTTTAAGTCCGTGTCAGTCTAAGTCTAGAATAGAGTCGTTAGCGTAATCAGTAGAGTCTCTTGGGTTCGATACTCGGACTTCCTTAGGCTATACTGCATCGATCGGTACACTTGCCGGTTGTGTGGTTTAGGGTTTAGAGAGTCTTAGTTTTATAAATTTAAAGCTTAGAGAGTCTAGAATTAAGGTAATTTTAGTTAATTTAGTTAACCCATTTTCAGCACATCAACACTCTATCCATATTGAAACATGTTAATCTCCCGCTAGACTATTGGGAGTGAAACTTTGAACAATTTGATGCTTGTTAATCTCGTATGCTACGTAAACTATTTGTGTTGATATATGCTCATTAACTTTGCTAGTCCACCTTAACAATTATAGCGCTATAGGAGTAATGCACCACCCACGATACTTGGGGTATTGTTAAGTTAAACATGTTACCTCCCGCGATACTTTGGGATAGGCTATTTTAACGCATTGGATTCTTGGGTTTGAACATATTGTTACACAATCTCAGCGTACTAGTAACTTGCATATTGTTGTTCATGTTGGATACGAGCACGTTAAACAATTTTATTTTATGTTATACTATGTATCAAACTTGTATACTCGCCAACTTTTTGTTGATATATTTTAATACATGTTGCAGGATGATAGACAAGATGATGCTAAGTGAAGAAACAAGATTTAAGTGGACTTAGAAACACACCTAGATTAAACTATTTTGTTGTTGTATATTCGAAACAATGTTGTTTATGTTGATTTCTTGTATTATACTTTAGCAATTTATGAAATCCAATTTAGTTTGTATTGTCACATAGTGTTATGATGTTTTGAGCAATTTGTTCGTCTCATCCCGATGTTTCCGCCATCGGTTGGGGTGTGACAGATTGGTATCAGAGCCATAACTATAGGGAATTAGGAAAAGTATGAATGCTTTTATCTAGTTTATAGTTTTAGAGCCTTATTTTTACGTTTTGCTCGAAACTACTTGCATGCTACTTTAATTACTTCTTATTTATCCTTTTTTAATCTTTTAAACGTATGTGCCACTTATGTGTTAATACTTGATATGCTATTCTTATGTGTTAATACTTGTTTCATTATGTGTTAATATTTGTTTTAATATTCCATTCTTTATGTGCTATTCTTGGCATGTTTATACTTGTTTGTTTAATCTTCAACATACGCTTTTCCTCGTACATTTTACTCGACTATTCTAAATCCGCAAACACTCGTATCATACAAACAAGACGACTTCACCAAAATAGGCGTGAAACCCACAATTTGGTGAACGACTCTCAACCTACCTATTCTCTTTACACGATATTCGTCATCAAGTTAGGAGTGAAGTCCTCATCTTGATGAAGAATTTCAATTTCAAATTCTAGTGGACCCTCGTCAACGTGTCGAAATTAAATTTTGACCCGACGAGTACCAACCACACTTAGGGCATGAAATCGTCAAGTTAGGGGTGAAACCCGCATCTTGTCGACTAGTCCCACTCCTTTATTTTCATAAATCCCGCCAAGTCTTGAATTTTCGATTGAATTGGGGCGTGTAGTAACCGGAAGGGTGAATACCATTAACCGACGTGTCGGCGAGAGTATATCACCTATTAGGCCAAAGCATGCTTCTCAAATTCAAAAGACTTTTCAACCACTTTGGTTAGTCAACGTTCCGTTTTGGAACCATCCAAGTTTTAATTGAACGTACGCTTTATTATTTTCGATCTTGTATAATGAAATTCTACCTTGTCAATTTTGAACCATTTTTGTGATTTCACTTTTGCGCATACATCATGCTATTACTTTTCATATGATTACACATTATTAGTATACATAATTTTACGTAATTTTATTTACACTTTTTGTAACAACAAGTGGAGACATATCATCAAGATAGGAGTGATTTCCTTACCTTGACGACCAACTCCTCTTCATTTCTCATCTTACAACGACCTCGCCAATGGGTTAGGGGTGATTCCTTTACCCAGGTGATCGTTCTCGATACTTTCTTTTAATAGACTATATTATGTAAACACGATCATATTTATATCTAAATCGTTTATCAAATCTCTAATTATCTCAACATGCAGTTTATTTAAACTTACTTCTTATGCTATAACCTATTTTCACACTCCCTCACATACACGAAATTCTTAATATTACCGTAAACGCTCATTTCTTGATTTTCAAAATTTCACGAAATGCTACTTATCGATTTAGTTGACCCAATAAATCCATTGCCCACAAAATTTCGTATTCCACATAATTACTAAAACACACTCATCTCGGATCATTATACTAAAGATCGTTATTTTTCAATTGATAATCAAACCAACTTTTCATACAAAATATTACAAATATTATTCGATCGTTTACCAAAACTCTTTTCAAAATGAACAAAGTATTTTATTAAGAACACTTTTCACGATCACTAAGGTCGTATACCAAATTTCTTTTTCTAAGGATCAACGTTTTCACAATAATCTCTAAACTTCGAATTCCTTCGTTAATGAAAAGTTATTTAAAACAATGTAACCTCATTAACTTCTAGAACCTTTTCAAACATTACTCAATACGTCAAATGAATTTAAAACATGTGGGCAAGGAAACTTCATAAGAACCAATAATTTTCAACTTATGTAAACTCTTTTAAAACAAGAGTAGCATTTTCATTCTTTTACCAAGCACCATTTCACGCAACCAATTGATGTTTTATATCCTCTTCACTTACACAAACTAGACTCCACATTCCCAATTCTACTTAATCTATTTTGATTCAATTTTGCTCAAGCGACTACACGCACATATCATTTTACACGTTTTAGTCAATAACCCACAACAATCTCACGCATACCACTCGTTTTCTTCTCCTTCTTACTCAAACCTTCTTAATCTTTTATGTGCTTTAATTCGTAAATTTCGATTACTGTTACAAACAAAATCATTATTTCTTACACTCATATTTATACATTTTATGTCGACACTTATATCCATACTTACACATTTATGTTTATAATTCAAAAATCATACATTTACGTTTATAACCACACTTATACAATTTCGTTTGTATTTATATTCATACCTATATACACATTTATGCATTAACGTTGGTACTTATATTCATTTCCCCTCGCTTACGTTTATACTAATGTTCACATTCATATTTCCACTCGTACATTTTTCATACTTAAACATGTTTTACACCTATAGCAATATTCACATTCATCTCATACATTTCACTTACACCTACACTTATACAATTATGGTTACACTAATATTCACAATCATATTTTACTCATATTT
Source organism: Helianthus tuberosus (assembly GCA_030545235.1). NCBI lineage: Eukaryota > Viridiplantae > Streptophyta > Magnoliopsida > Asterales > Asteraceae > Helianthus > Helianthus tuberosus. Next base: position 170,285,189 of record CM060358.1, on the reverse strand, counting down.
ATTCAATTATGTTTACACTTATCTTCACGTCCCTACACTTTGTTCATACTTATACAATTATTCATACACTTATATTCATACTCATACATTCTATTCATACTCGAATATTCATGTTTCACACTCATATTCACGTTCATATTCATGCTCATGCATCTTATGTTCATACTCATACTTATACTCGTATTCATACTCACATGTTTTGTGTTCATATTTATACTCATATTCACACTCGTACTTATGTATACTCTCATTTATACGATTTATGATTATACTCACATTCATTCGTTCATACTCAAATTTGTACTCACATTTATACTCGCTTTTCATACACGTTATGCTTGTGCTCATACTCTTGTTATGCGTTTTGTGTTTATGCTCACATGCGTATTCATATTTAAACTTATACTATGCTCATGCTTTCTTCATACTCAAAATTATACTTTCACACCTATACTGTGACAACCCGAACTTTAGAGGTCAGTGTCGTTTAAATCCTGTGATCCAAACCTTTCGTTGTTTATTCCTTTCTTATGCTGAACGTTTTTGTGCTAATATAAAACTTGCTTAATATTAGAATAATACTTATGACACTTGGGCCACAATATGTGTGTGTTTATTTGATTAAGAAACCCATTGGCATAATTGGTTGCACTCGGCCCAAACACGACATGGAACACCAATGAATAAACCTTTGGACTTGGCCCAAATATTGAACCGCACGGTTGTGTAGTCTCAGCCCCAAATCACAGTTTGATTAGCAATCATAACCGGCCCAATCTATTGTTGTGATTAAACCTTGTAACCGGCCCAAATCCCTTGACCATATATTTACATGTACGTAGATGATTATGAATGCAAACCAAAACAAACCCTATTTCCTCACTTGTGGTACGACGGCAGAGGAGCAGACCCCTTTCCCCTTCGATTTAGCAACCTATCGATCAAACCCTTTGAATTAATAGGTACATGTTTATATTAACCTTTAATTGTTGGTTGTGGTATGTGCATTATATGATGGATTGTAAATGTGAGAGAATCATATTATGTATAGCATGATTAATTGATAACATGAAACTGATTGTAGGATGTATTTATCAAAGCATGTATGATTAGTTAGTATGCACATGTTAGGGGTTCATTGTGATGATGATTCATCACATGTGAAACTGTTGCATAATAAAGGCTAGAATCACAAATTCCAATCCAGCACATGTGCCGCCAATTACTGTTGATGATGATCGATGTTGTTTAATAAAATGGTGAATATTGAGATGTGTGAATGATTCCTATGTCATGATAATGTCAAGTCTTCAATTAATGTTGTGATGGGATGATGTATGTGATAGAATGGGTCTTGACCTTGCTTGGCTGCCATGATGATGATGTAATTATGAGAGGTAGGGACATTTTGTTAATTGTTTTGAAATGTTAGTCACTGTCAATATTAAAAGAGTACATGGATCACACACACACATAGGTATAACCGAATAGAATGTGTTGGGCCGGCTGGGTTATGTGAATCATCTAGCTGGGCCACGGAAGTTATGGCAAAACCGAGCATGGGTGTTAAACTTATGTGGACCACAGCCTTATCATACATGGGTTAGATAACGAGTAACAAGTACTCATGCTTATATGTTAGCGGGCCAGTATAACTACATAAGGTCAGGGTCTGTTTGGGCCCGCAACCTGCTGGATTTTATCGTAGGGCCTCGAGCCGACCGAGTTACACATGGCTGGGCCATATGGCTATTCTTTTCTGTTTATATGTTGTTTAATGATGAATGTTATTTGTTCAATGGTGGTTTGATATAGAGTGACTATTCATTTAAGTGTTGTTTGTGAAACTGTGGCTGCTTACTGCATGAATTACTGAAATACATGATGAATGTTATGTGATAAGTATGGTGCTAAACGTTGAATGAGGTCCTAACTGTTGTCAATAATTGGAATAGGACACACTTGATTTAGTACGAACAAGAAATTAAACCTACCGAGCAAATCAAAGGTGAGTTCACTACTTTTGAGCATGCGTCTCGGTGGTTGGGACAGTCTGTGGGTATCCCGGGGAGGGATAAGTGTTTTGGGTAAAAACTGGAATATTGGATAATAATCTCACCCTATCATTCTTAAGTCCCATCTTTTGTTACCGGGGAGGTAACGGGGTATTAGTTGGTAGCGCTACTTAGGTTTGGCACCCTCACACCGTACCAGGGAGGACGGTTGTGAACTAATGACCCAGTCGGGCCCAGTGTTTTTATAGGAGCACTGGGGAACGAGCAAAATATACATCAGGAGCCGTCTTGTTCAGTATCGAGATATTATCAATATTACTTTTGCATTTGTTAATGAACTGGAATAAACAATTGGTAACAAACGTTTTCATAAACTGTGAACTCGCCAACTTTGTCTGATACATTTGTTGCATGCTCGCAGGTCGTTAGGTATCTTGGATTTGGAAACTTGCTGTCTGGAGGAGCAGGAGTGGTCATGGGTCGGCTGGAGGGACTCATGTGATTATTTATTACTATTAAACATTGGTTTTGAACAATCTAACTATGATTTATTATTTGCTTCCGCTGAACATACTGGTTTACATTTAAACTCGTGATTGGTGTTTTTTCATTAATACTTGAGAATTTTATTTTGAAACTTGTATGGTTCTTTGTAATTAGTGGCTCGTTGTCGGTACGTCGCACGCCTAACAGGGACATTCCCTGGGTGGTAATTTGGGGGTGTGACATATACGCGAGCGAAACCCGAGGGAATTGCTTACGTTGGTCTTATACTACTTGGAGCGCAAACATGCTTATATGCTACATTTCTATACACACGCGATCTTATTTTCAAAATTTATGTATACCTTAATTCATACGAAACTAGTACAAGCTATGCGGATCATGCGACGATCAATATAATCACGGGTGCACACGGGATTATGATGATAGGCGTATGAGAACCATAGAGTGTACTACTGCGTATGGTAAAACACGGAATGTAACATTGCACCGAATAACGAAACGGATGTAACATGGTCGAAACATAGTGTATACGCCGTTGGTACATCCTATATATAAGTGTTTCCACCATATTACTAAACTTTCGTAGAACGTGCCATGAGTAATTCAGTGCTTTACAAACCTTTGGACACAAGTTAAACTTCAACAACTCACGAACGCATTATATCCGATTATCGATGACGAGACTTCATTCTTAAGCACGCTACTTTCGTCTATCCGGTACTTATGTTATTTCTGATACTCGCATTCATATATTCAACATCAATCGTTCACTTTTATACTCTCATTATTCTCCATCCTCTTATACGAATCTCGTTCCCAATCAAGTCTGTTTAAACGTTCAAATCCTAACTTGACTCCTTATCTTTAAAACTATCTTTCTATTCTTTATTTTATAAAAAAAAAACATACTAGTAGACCATTATTACTTTATTTAAAGTACCAAACTTTCTCGATCCTCTCAACAAGCAATTTACTACACATAAGCGATTTAGTATTATTCTTAAACTCTCCGTGCAAACTACCCCACTTTCATCAAAATACAAACCGTTTCACACAAGGTCCCTTTTCCTAATACGACGCATTTTAATACATATCCAATTGAGATTTTCAAACTTGTTTAAAATCGCTTTAACCATATACGCACCCTTACGTTTTCAATTGTGTTTGGTACCTCAAATCATTTAGACAAACGAACTCCTTTACAAACTTATCTTGTCGTTCTTCGAAATTTCTTACTTTTTACGTTTCGAAATTTTCAAGTCTCAGTTTGAATAATCACCTTTTCGCCAAAACTCTTCAAGTCTTCCTCTTGAATAAATTTTGGGACGAAATTTCCTAAAGGAGGGGAGACTGTAACGCTCCGCATTTTCGCACTTTCCAATTTTAACAAGACGTGTTGTACTTTTCATATTTAGACACTCGTACTCTCTTGTAATCTACTTTCGTTTCATTTGTAATTCGAGACTCTTGATCATAATGAAAACGAAGCTATTTTGTGTATTCACGTTAGTCTTTTGTGCAACTGATAATTAAATTCTCGTTCGAACAAAACATCATTCAAGGATTCTTGATTCTTTATCGACACTTGATACTCGTTAAACTAGTTAAAACTCTTAAAATAATGAGACTCGAAAGCTTCGTGAAATGAATAATCGTTTAAAGATTTTTTTTCGTTCATAAATATGGTTGTTTACCTATCCTATTTTATTTAATTAATTAAATTAATTAATTTTACTATTTAAAAGTTTATTGTTATAATAATCTAGTTAGTTTCGTTAGATTTTAAAGTTAGTATATACAAACTAACCTAGTTAGTTAAACTATAAAGTTAGTCCTTTAAAAATAACATAACATGAGGGTTGTTAGAGTAAATAACTGAAACTTTAAAGTTCAGGGACTAATTTTTTATTTGGTTGAAAGTAAAATGGTTTTTAATAAAAGAAAAGAGGGAAATAATTAATAAAAAAAAGACGCAGACCACGAGACTCGAAACCGGGTCAACATCCTCACACACACGCGCACAAACCAGCTGAGCTGGGTGTTCATATTGATTAGAACCCAGCCCAAAATTCCTTTATACACTCGTTAAAATGAACCTGGCAGCCGCGACCAGACCCCTTTTCAGCGCGAATTTTGGCGGATTTTTGTGTTTTTCTTTGAGTTTAAACCATGTTTAGCATTTATTATCCAACTACAAACTAACCTAAACTCTTCCCTATAAAAACCCATCATTCTCCGAGCTTTTAACACTTTTCTAATCATCAAAAACTCCCCCAAATCAGCTGCAAAACACAAGTTCGAGCAGATTCACCCTCTCTTACAAAAATATGCATAACTCACTCATTTCTTATCTGATTCACTTGATTCTTTTTCCTGCTTCTTTGGTTTGACCTTAGCTACGTTTCCATTGGTTTTACATGGAAAACCAGGCCCTGGAACGTCACCAAAAAGGCTCCAAAGTTGACTGATTTTTCTGTTTTCATCTAAAACTTTGTTAAACTTAGTAAACTTGAGTTAATCTCATCTCAAACCTATGTCCTAATGCTCATAATCAATCGAATGGTTAGTTGGGCTTAAAAACAAGGCTGAGAAATGTAAAATCATAGGTTAAAACCTCACAAACATTCTGTTTTGGTTAGGGTTTTACCCACAAGAAGTGTTCAAGTTTGAAACTTGTTGAATGTGTGATTGTTAGACTAGCTTGGGCTATCTTTCATAAAAATCCACTCACTTCTTGATGTTTTCTCATAGATTAGATGTTTTATTTCATTATTCTTGTAAGTTCATGACCCTCCTTGTTGTTTATAACAATAAGTGTAGTGGTGAACAATAGAGCTGCCTAAATGGAAGCTTGTTCTTCCTACCTCATGCATGAATTCTATGACACTTAGAGGTGCCTAAATGAAGACTTTAATCTTCTACCTCATGCTTGACATATATGATGTAATATACACTATGTAAAACTTATGTAACAACCAAATAATCGAACTCTTGGTGATGAACTAATGGACAATCGTCAAGCTAGTAGATTGTATCATCTTAGGCCTTGACAACTTGTCACGATTCTAATGGAACCTGGTTCCATGAAAACATTTAAACTCTTTTAGAGTTTCATAGTGTCAAGAACAAGTTTCATAGGTGTTAGATGATTATTTTTATATGTTTATTTTCATGTTATTTAAACTCCAAATCCCTAGAACCATATGTAAACACCTCTTAAACTCCAAATTGAACACATTCAACTTTCTAGTCTCAACAACTTTGCCACTTTGGATAATCAGAAAGCATATGTAATTTTGTGAGTATACTCGAACCCATTTTACTTTTAAACACTTTTGGGTGCAACATGTATTCTATGTAAAAACACGAAAACAATTGAAACTATTTGAATCACACTCTATCCATATTGAAACATGTTAATCTCCCGCTAGACTATTGGGAGTGAAACTTTGAACAATTTGATGCTTGTTAATCTCGTATGCTACGTAAACTATTTGTGTTGATATATGCTCATTAACTTTGTTAGCCCACCTTAACAATTATAACGCTATAGGAGTAATGCACCGCCCACGAGACTTGGGGTATTGTTAAGTTAAACATGTTACCTCCCGCGATACTTTGGGATAGGCTATTTTAACGCATTGGATTCCTGGGTTTGAACATATTGTTACACAATCTCAGCGTACTAGTAACTTACATATTGTTGTTCATGTTGGATACGAGCACGTTAAACAATTTTATTCTATGTTATATTATGTATCAAACTTGTATTCTCGCCAACTTTTTGTTGATATATTTTAATACATGTTGCAGGATGATAGACAAGATGATGCTAAGTGAAGAAACAAGATTTAAGTGGACTTAGAAACACACCTAGATTAAACTATTTTGTTGTTGTATATTCGAAACAATGTTGTTTATGTTGATTTCTTGTATTATAGTTTAGCAATTTATGAAATCCAATTTAATTTGTATTGTCACATAGTGTTATGATGTTTTGAGCAATTTGTTCGTCTCATCCCGATGTTTCCGCCATCGGTTGGGGTGTGACAGTCGCCGTTCAACTGTTTGTCAGTTCTTGCAATGGTCTTTGCTGCTTCGATGAAAGTATCCCAATCTTTGGGACCCCCATCTCTTCCTTTAACTCTTTTGATCAGAGCGTCACATTTGACAGCTCTCATGAAGTGCGTGCGCATCATCTTTTCCCCCACATCTCTGATTTCTAGGCACTCCTTATTGTATCTGGTGATAAAATATTCGATGCTTTCGTGATCGTTCCTCGAGATGTTCAAGCAATCTATTGGGTCTCTGGTGTGCCTGCGCTGCTGGGAAAAATGTGCGAGAAACTTGTGTTGGAAATCCATCCAGGATTTGATCTTTCCTTCTGGTAAACTGTCAAATCACGTGCGCACCGCGCCGACAAAGGTTTGCACAAACAGATGGCACCAAGTGGGTAATGACCAACCACCTACCCCCCCCCCCGCGCCGATGAAAACTTGGAGGCGGTCGTCAGGATCTGTTAGGCTATTGTACTTACCCACGTTGTGTGGCAATTTTGTCTTATTAATATCAGTCGTTGCAATTTCTCTGATAAACTTCGACTTCTCAGCTATGCCCTCTGGACGATAGCTTAACGTATAATCGTACTCAGCATTTGAATTGTACCCCACGCGCGGTGGGCTTATCCTTCTCATGATTTAGTGGTACTCGGCTGAAGACCGTGCTTTCTTGCTTATAAGTTGTGTCATCGTCTTCATTGTAGCTTCCCCAATCATTGTTTATGTTGTGCAGGCCTAAACGACCGTGCACCGGTTTCCTTTATTGGTAAGTGTGTTCCTCATAGTTGCTTTCAGTTTCACCATAGGTGTCGCGCGTGTCATGCATGCTTAGTCTCCTGATGGTGGATGTTTTCTCATGTTACTGGTTCCGCGCGTGCCCATGGGCATGTGTTTGCTGAGGAATCTGAGTGCTTGGTAGTCTTTGGGGTGGAGTAACGAAAGCGGATTGATTAGCTTGTGCTTGAAGCAATGCTTGTTATGCACTTAACTGCGCATAGACAAGGTTCAGAGACGCCGTTTGCTTGGCATACCAGGAGGCCAGAGTTTATCCTTCAGGTAGCCCTAAGAGTGCTGAGAAGTTCAACTGTGCCTAAGCCGATGGTGCTGAAGGACCAGCAGCATGGTTTGGCGTTTGAGCTCCTGGAGTTGACTGGTTGACTTCTCCATGAGGTGTTTGGAGGTTAGCTCGGTTTGTGGTTTGATTGATAACTCTGGAAGTGCTTCCAAAGAGATCAGGTATCTCATTGTTCACTTATTCTTCTCTGATGGTCCCCTTCCTTTGGTGCCTTTGGACGTGAGCGGTATCCGTATGCAACTCAAAGGAAGAGCTTTCTCCGTCTGAAGAAAAGGGTTTTGTTCAGCCATTCAGAGAGTGTTTTTGAAGAGAAAAAAGATGAAAATGGTTTGCAAAAGATGCGGTGGGTTCCAATGATGAAACACTGGTTAACACTTAGGCTAACCAGTTGGGTCGTCTCGTGTGTGGGGTTCAATCTCTTTCTCCACTCGCCGATTACTGGAATCCTGCAAAACAGAACACCGGTGACTCGCCACAAGGAGGAGAATAGGAGGGTTCTCCTTGTGACCACCCTCCGGCGTGAAAATAAGTACTGCTTTGAGGAGAAATAGTGTGTGTTGTAGGTGAAATGTAAAGATAGCAGAATGCTCTACCTGAATGAGGAAAGGTCATATTTATAGCCGAAGGATGAAGGAGGGAGGAGAGGCCTTGCCAGCCAGGGGCGGACCCAAGCCCACCCCAAGGTGGGCGGGCGCACCCCCGGGGGGAAAAATATTAGGGCTAAATTCCGTCGAAAATCCCGTCCGCACCCCTTGGAATTTTTCGTCCGCACCCCTTGGAATTTTCGACCGCACCCTTTGAAATTTTTCGTCCGCACCCCTTAGGTAAAAAGTGTTATCAATTTATATTTTAAATTTTTTTTAGTAAACTCTTATTTTTAAAAAAAATATACTACCTAAATTATATAACTTTTAATACCTAACCAACTAAACCCAAATACCCATACCTTTACCCACTTATAATTCCTAACTAGCTAGCCCACTAAGTCTTAGTCCATTAACCAAACCCAACAATATTTCAAACTATAATAAAATAATTAAAGCCCAAAACCTTAAGAAATTCTATCCCGCTCTCTCTCTCTCTCTCTCTCTTGCGTCCCTGCACTGCCGACGAATAACATCACCCAGCGACAACAGTCCAGCAGCCGGCGACCACCGTAATCAGCCACCATACCACCGTCGTTCGACACCAAATCTAACCGGAATCCGAACACGGGTAAGTTTCTTTGTTATTTTGATGATTTTGGTTGATATTATAGGAGAAAAAAGGGTAATAAAGTTGTTAAATAGGTTTGAAATTTTGTGTGTTTTGACGTTTTTATGGTTGTTTAGATGATTTTTAGGGTGATTATGTTGTTTATATATTTTTAGGGTGATTACAACTTACGTTATGATTTCTAGGGCTTGAATAGTTGAAAATTAAAATTGAAACATTATGTTATGGAGCGATGAACTTATGTTATATAGAGAAAAAATTGCTTAAGAAATTAGCTTTAGATGATGTTTTGGATAGATTTCAAAAAATGAAAACCCGTAGGGCGTCGACGTTTTAATTATGTTTGTAACAAGGTTTGACATGTTTTTGATGATTATATAAATTTAGTTTGATGTTCGTTTGTTTTACATGACCCGACCCGACCCGAACCGATTTTTTTACTTATATACCTAGGGGCCTAAAATTTTTAAAAATGTTCCGCACCCCCATGGAAAAATTCCTGGGTCCGCCACTGTTGCCAGCTGCCACCGGGTGCCAGCTGTCTGACCAAGGGGAATATCCTCTTGGTCTCCTCTGTTGCACTCAGAGTAGTGGGTGACGTGGCGCGACGCTATTTGTCCAGGTAAGGGAATTGTATCAGCAGTTGTCGGCCTATCTTAAGATCGTGCTGCAGGTCCATATGGCGTCTGATCATTGGTGACACGTATTGTCCTTTTTGTCTGGAGGAGCATCTTTGGTGTCACCTGCGATAGCTTCCAGAAGCTTCTAGAAGCTTCTGGATACGCTTGCTGATGTAGGCGCCATGTTGGATAAAAAAAGGGGTGTGGTCCATGCCATGTGTGCATGGAATTGGGACCATACCTCTTCAATATTATTGTTGTTGTTATTATTATTATTATTATTAGTGGTGGTGGTGGTGGTGGTGGTAGTCATAGTGGTAGTCGTAGTGGTAGTGGTAGTGGTAGTGGTAGTCGTAGTGGTAATCGTAGTCGTAGTGGTAGTCGTAGTGGTAGTGGTGGTCGTGGTGGTCGTGGTGGTGGTCGTCGTGGTCGTGGTCGTGGTGGTGGTGGTGGTAGCTAGAAGAGTAACCCGTCGCGATGCGACGGGAGGGCTAGATTTATATTTACATTAAGCCAGTTGTCATTGAGTTCAGTGGCGAAGCTTGAAAAAAAGTTCGGGGGGTCGGAAGGTAACGGACCTAAAAAAAATTCTATCGCGTAGTTTCGAGGTGTATGTTCGGGTCGGACGTGGGTGATTCGGGTCGGGTCTTGTCGGGTCAAACATTAATATCAAATAAAAAACGTTCTCAAACATTAAAAAAGAAGTTATCATTTTATTCTTCCCCATAGCATAATCTAATACAAAACAAGTTAACAAATCACCCTAAATTTCAAACTCTAATTTCTATCTAAATCAAATCACAATAAGATTAAACAAATAAAATTAGACATAGTTACAGAAAGATTCAACAAGTTTAAGGCAAAAATTCGGACAAATTTTACCCCTGATTTCAACTTAAATCACGTAAATTGCAACCCTAAGAAAACCTAAAAAGATAAAAAAAAAACACATACATTTAACCTTATGAAGATTGAAGAAGTCGAACAAGAGTACAACACCACAACAACGAGCAGCGTTTTGGCTTCTCTTCTCGAACAAGAAGTTGAAGTCGAATAGTTCTGGAACTTGCGTTTTTCCCCCCTTCTGCAGTTCTGGCTTGTGGCTTCTGTTCTTCTGGTCGATGTCCCAAAGTAAACGAATTTGGTTTTTTTTTTGGGATAGGGTGGGCTTTTTAGCTGGGTTATATAATGATTTGATTTGGGTTATATAATATACATTATAGTATTCTACAAAATATAATGATTTGAGCTATAATATTTGGGCTAATTAAATGTTTTATTTGGGCTATATAAATAAAAAAATTAAAACGGGGGCTCGAAAACGATATACCTAAAAAAATTATAAAACCAGGGGGTCGAAAACGTATACACCTACAAAATCCTATAGGAAACGTACATATATAACATTACTGACCGAAAAGTTCGGGGGGTCGGGCGCCCCTCCCCGCCCCTTAAATCCTGCGCCCCTAATTGAGTTACATCCGTTAGGTTAGTTAGATTAGCTACAGCCAAGAGTTTTTGTCCAGGTATATTATTATGTAATGTAATTTAATCGAAGTAAATGTAAATCACAACTACTTGGATAACTAATATCTATACGGTTTTAAAAAGTAATACGAATTGAATAGATAATGGAAAAGAAATTTTATATAACAGATCATACCTTGAGTCTTTATTTGCTATAGTTAAAAGCACCGTGTGATCCAGCATCAGCGAATGTGTGATGGACCTAAAAAAGGAAAGAAAATGTTAAATTATCATTCAACAACTTATAAAAATATAATAATATTTTTATAAAACAGATCATACCTTCAGTCTTTGCTGTTATTGCTGAAACTATGTCCATTTTTCGTCTACATTTACATATCAAGTGCCATGGTCTTTGAATAACAGATTCTGCTTCACCTTCGCACACACTATACCAATAATTATTTGGCTCAACACTCCCCAACTTTCTCATTATCAACAACATATCCTTCACTCCAGCCATCTTCATCTTCATCTTGATCGGGGTGATTCTAAAATCATCAACATGAGAAATACTTAACACGTCTTTCTTTCTGATGCCATTTATTCCAATCCACCCAGGAATTGACGCTGATCCAAAACGGATGCTCAAAATCAAAGTAAAATGTGAAATCTTTTCCTTCTTCATCACGACGCGACTTAAGCCATAAACTGTTAGTAAAAGAACAATGTCAAGTTTGATACAGTTTACAATTTTTTTAAACTTCAAATAATTTTGCAGTTGAAAGCAACCTATTGACATCAAAGCCAAAGTAATAAAAGGGCATTGCTATCACCTCCAATAGTGTGAGATAACTTCAAAATGAATAACACCCACACATTATCTTTCTTATACGCTATGTATGACAAAACAAAGTTTAGAATCATACCAATCCGGTAGAGTATGACTTCCATATCAATGGCGCCAAGAGCTTGCTACTGGTACAAAGAAACATATTTCAATATCAGTAAAAAAAATAACATTTGAATTCCATTATAGATTAATAAGAAAATAATGTGCATAAATTGAGTTACAGCGAAACCCTCGATGTAGTATTTGGAACATACATCCAAAATATGATCGCCGGAATACTGAAACACCAAAACGTAGTCTCGTTCATCACACTAAGACCCGGTCTAACCAATATGCAATAGATCGGAGCTTACCCGAGTTTAGTCGGGCTGGGGGCATTGCTCGACACATGGCGAGGGTGGGATCCACAAGCTTATGGTAAAAAAATGAGGGTTGTGGTGTGGCGTGTGAGGGGAAAAACAGTCATTTTACACTAACCACCATCCATTTCATCCGTTCAGTAGGTGCATGTGCCCCTCATGTGAGGGGCAAAACAATCATTTTACACAATTCTTTTTGGTCTATTGTAACTTTTGGTCTATCGTAAATTGTTAAAATTGACATTACAGTGAGTAAATGTGGTCAGACATGAACCAACTGTGGCTGCAAATATGCATACATAAGACTTAAACCAATTATACATTTGGCTGCAAATTTGGCTTCTTGGTATGAGCATATATATATTAATCAAAGAACGCACAAGGGACTAGCACTTTGATTCTAGAACCGAAATGGGTACTGGTACCGGTATCGAAAATACCCGTTACAATATGACTCGATACCGGTATGGACTGGTATTTTAAGGCAAATACCGTTTTCCATTGGCTCTACTCATGTCCACTGTCCGTTAGGCGAGTCAACGAAGCAAAAGAACCCTTGCCATTTTACCAAACGCCACACACGTACTATTTCTACAATAAATGACTTTTACAATATAGGGGGCTCAGGTAACCATCACAACCCCTAAATCTCTGGCAACGGCTACCTCGTAGAAATATGTCAGCACCAAACAATTTCAAAATTAACACAGTATGTGCCAAGTCTTAAATTTTCACAATAAGGTGGCTCAGATTTCTCATCATAGCCTTTGAATCTCGGATACCTCATGGCATTCATTGGCACAATTCCCAGGCCTCAAATCAACTAAAAAACGTTGCAAAACGGTCTCTAGCAACAATCGGTTCTCACAACCCTAAAATTAGGGTTTAAAATAACGACGTAATATTCGAGAACAAAGTTTGCATGAGAAATAACAACTTTGATTCATCCCTAATCTCGTACAGTTAGGCTCAGAGTTTACGACATAGGGAAACCACCATGGTTGTAGGGGAGGTTCCAGGTGTTCACCTACAATCCTGCAACCCTGCCACGCCGAGTTTGGATCTTCAGTAATCTTTTCTCAGACCTCAAACTCATCACAACCCTTTCGTGAACCCTAATCGAGCAAAAAGGTTGCCATAGAAAAAAAATAGAGAAGTCAGGCACTAACAATCACACAGTAATCGACTGTAAGATGTATTTACATACAGACCCAGATCGGTGACTAGAGAAGTCGCCTGAGCTTCACCGGTAATCGACTGTAATTGAATTGGGGGGGGGGGGCCGCAACAGCTCCGCCATGACTCCCCCACAGCTCCGCCTCCATTATCGCTCCGCCGTGGCTCCGCCACCGCAGAAGGTGGGCTGGCCACGCTGCCTCTCGGTTTCTCCCATTTTCTCTCTCTACATGTGTGTGTTTGGCTAGGAATAAATGGGTATGTAAATGGATAATAGTTACAACCAAATTAACATATCATACAACACCAAACTGCAGATAACACAATTTAAGCTTAAAGTACAACCACATATAGCCTATGTTGTAAATTATACTATTATATAATATATATAATTATATAATACATAATAGTAGTATTACTACGGGTATGTTTGGCAAAAGTAGCTGGTGGCTGGTGGTTAGAAGCTGATAGCTGTAGGTGGTTGCTAGTAGCTGTAGCTTTTTAGATATATTTGGTGTTTGACATAGTAGCTGGAGTTTTTAATAAAATGTATAAAATGAGCAAAATATACATAACTAAAAATTTAAAAAGTTTGTGCATTAAAAGTTCATTATCTTTAGAGGTTAAAATAATCATTTTTTCCCTAAAAGCTTGTAGCTCATTCTAAACACAACTATTATGGGTGTTCAACCAAGAGCTTCAAGCTCCTAACCTAAAAGCTTCAAGTTTCTTCAACCAAAAAAGACTTATTATTGAGTAGGAGTTTTTTCTTTTCTTAAAAGTTTAAAGCTAGAAGCTCCTAAAAGCTCAATGCCAAACATGCCCTACAGCTACTTGGTCATTTTGAATTGTTCAACAAGCGAACCTAACAAAGTAAAGATTGAATTTGGCTTGAGCCCATAACAATGCAATTTGAGTCGGCTTGACTTGTAATCTATATACTCTATTAAGGGAGATTAGATGATGACATAGAATTGCCTACATGTCATCATATTAGCTATGCCACATAGACTCTGCTGATGTCATAAATAATAAATTAAAATGTTAATATATGTGTGTGTTTTAGAGATAATTGATATTGGGGGGAAAATTTGAACTGCCAAATCTACATTTTAAATACATCTCTTTCAAATTTTGAATTCATTTACTCTTCCCAATACACCTTCTTTCATTATAACTGCAGAGAGAGAGAGGGAGATTCATATCTACGTATCTACGTTTTCTTTCACTAAACCCTAGCCACCTCTCCTTCATTGCTAAATCCTGGATCTAAGAAGAATTGGAAGGGCGTTTCAAGATTTAAGAAGAACTCAAAGACCTAGAAGACGATCTTGACAATGATCCGTTCCCTGCCGTCGCCAACCACCAACTTCTCGGGCAATCAGGCGGCGCTTCCAGAGGATTTTGTCTCTGATTGACCAACAAAGGTGAAGCCGAACGAGTTAAAGGATAGGATTTTGTTCGTCGCCGCAGGTAAGCTAAGCAAACCCTAATTCAACTGCCAATCCACCATTAGTCATTGAAATCTAATCTGTTAAAGCTTTCATTTTGTTGAATTTATGTATCATTGTTTGTTTTTTTGCCCAAAATGCATGTTTTAGGGTTCCAGCCGACCCCTGTCTAACGCAACCGCCTCGAGGATATTCTTTCTAGGGTTCGTTCTTGTAACGCCCTGCGTTTTCAAACTTTATACATTTAGAAACCATTATTTGAAGTTCTATTTTTTGGAAGCTTTGCAACCTTGGATTCGTCGTTTCGTTATAACCATTGTAATTCAAGACTTAACTCGTAATGAAACTTGTATTTATTTCAAATCATACTTTATACAATCATACATTCATACGCGTGAAACGTGATTCGTGATACTTGCAAGTGTGTGTTAAACCTACCATTTCGTGACTTACATAATTCGTACAATACTCATACTTAATCTTATTCGTTTTGGTACTTATATAACCTTTAGAACATGCTTCATACACTAAAATATCTTAATTTGATCATAAAACCCGTAATTGGTAATATTGGACTAGTTAGGAATCAAATAACAAAAAATAAAAATTTGTGTTTCAGCCCAAAGGCTTACGGACCGTAAGCCTCCCACCCTTACGGTCCGTAAGGGTGTCTGGCGGGCAGCAGATTCAAACAGCTCGCGAATTTTGCATGAATCCCACCAAAACTCATCTCCCCAATCACTCCAAACCTCCATTAAACACCTCCAATCAACCCTAACTCCTCCCCTATAAGTACCATGCCTTCTCCAAGCCTTTTTCCACTTTCACAACTCTCTAATCTCTCCAAAATCACTCTCAAGTTCTTGCAAATCAGAAATTCGGGCAGATTCATACACCTTTACAAAAGTGAGCATAACTTGCTCAAAACTCAACCAAATCACTTGATTCTTCTTCCTACTTGCTTGGACAATCATTGGGTTTGATTCCTTGATCTCTCCTTGGAGAAATCAGACCTGGAATTGCCCTAAAAATGTCCATAAACTTTCTGTTATGTTTTAAACTCTTTCAAAACTTGTTTAAACTTATCAAACTTGAGTCTAACTCATCTCACACCTATGTCCTAATGCTTACAACCTATCTTATGGTTGGCTAGGCTTAAAAACAAGGCTGAGAAATGTGAAATCAGAGGTGTAAAACTCACATATTTTCTATTTTAATTAGGGTTTTTAACCCACAAGTCATGTTCAAGTTTCAAACTTGATGTAGGAGTGATTATGGAACAACTTGGGTTTTTCCAACATAACATCCCCACATGATTTGATGATTTCTCATAGCTTAGATTGTTTACATTCTTGTACTAATCTTAGTTCATGACCCTCCTTGTTTGTCCTTACAACAAGTGTAGTGGTGAACGCATACGAGGTGCCTAAATGGAAGCTTGTTCTTCCTACCTCCTACATGACTTCTATGACACATTTTGAGGTACCTAAATGAAGATATAATCTTCTACCTCATGCTTGAAATACATGTACTAAGGACTTATTAATATATACTACCTAACCTAAATAATATCTATGTACATTCGAACCTTTGATGTTGAATTCATGTTCATTTGTCAAAGTAGTAGGACATCATCTAGGACCTAAACCTTGTTATGATTCTTATGAGTGTTTAACTCATGAAAACATTATTATAACCCTCGTGGTTACCAAGTGCCATACAAGTGTTACGTGTTGAAGATGATTATGTTAATATAATACTTTCATGTTGTTTTATTCCGAATCTCGACTCTAAGCATACTTGAACTTTAACCCTTATACATTCGGACTCTAAATCTCTATTCGTCAACAATTGGATAATCGGAAGGCATATGCAAACTTTGTGAGTACACTCGACCCATTTACATTTTAAACCACTTTTGGGTTGCAACATGTTACCATACAAAAATTACACTTACACACACTTAAACCTACTTTGTGAACTCAATCCGTTATACATGCTACTTGTTATGCTAGATAATACATGCTTCATGCCATTACTATGTTATACCCTCGCTTAACAATTATAGCGCTATAGGAGTAGCACACCACCCGACGGGGGATTGTTAGGTCATTATACTATACGGTCTCGTCACTTTTGTGGCGAGGGATGCTAAATACTAGTGGACACTTTGGGTTTATACGTAATGATATGCATTCTAGTTACCTTGCTTACAAATTGCCATGTGGATTTGAGTAAAATGCTTTTATACTTATGCTATACTTATTCAAACCTTGTGTACTCGCCTTTGCTTTTGCATTGAACTTTATTAAAACATGTTGCAGGTTTAGCGATGATGTTGATGATGCATGGAATCTAGTAGGATGCTTAGATACACACTTTAAACTTTGTATTTTATTTGTATTGTATTCCATAATTCATGTTGTACTTGTTCCAACCTCTTGTAATTGATTCTTTAGAAATGAAATGAAATTTACTATTTAAATACTTGTCACGATTATTAGTGTTATGATGTCTCGAGCAATCTTCACACTTCGTCTCATCCCGATGTTTCCGCCATTGGTTGGGGTGTGACAGATTGGTATCAGAGCCATAACTATAGGGAATTAGGAAAAGTAGGAATGCTTTTACCTAGTCTATAGTTTTAGAGCCTTATTCGTATGTTTTGCTTGAACTGCTACATGATACTTCATTTGTTTCTTATTTATGCTCTTTTAAACATGTATATCACTCGTGGGTTATATTCGACATGTTATTCTTATGCATTAATGCTTGTCTTATTATGTGTTAATACTTGTTTCGTTGTTCGATTCGTCACGTGTTATTCTTGACCTATTTCTCTATGTGTTAATACTTGATTTATCATTTCATTATTTATGTACCATTCTTGATATGCCTTCTTACGTGTTTTTACTTGTTTACGTATTCCTTTGACATACACTTCCCTCATGCATTTTACTCGATATTTCTAAATCCGAAAACACTCATAATACACAAACGAGACGACTTCACCAAAATAGGCGTGAAACCCACAATTTGGTGAATGACTCTCAATCCTTCTACTTTTCTTTTCTCACACGAAATTCACCACAAAGTTAGGAGTGAAATCCTCACCTCGATGGAGAAATTCAAATTTTGAATTCTAGTGGACCCTCGTCAAAGTGTTGAAATTAAATTTTGACCCGACGAGTACCAACCACTTAGGATACTAAATCGCCAAGTTAGGGGTGAAACCCGCACCTTGACGACTAGTTCCACTCCTTGATTTTCATTAATCCCGCCAAGTCTCGAAATTTCAAATGAATTAGGGACATGTAGTAACCGGAAGGGTAAATACCGTTAACCGACGTGTCGGCGAGAGTATTTCACCTATTAGGCCAAAGCATGCTCCTCAAATTCAAAAGACTTTTCGACCACTTTGGTTAGTCAACGTACCGTTTTGGAACCATCCCAAATTTTAATCGAACAGATGTTATATTATTTGTTTTATACGATGCAATCTTTCAAATACGAATTTACTTTCGATATTTTCTCCTCACACACACCCAACATATTAGATCCTTTTCACACATTTATACATATGCATGTTTTCATATAATTTAAATTCGTATTCCTTGTAACGACGAGTGGGGACATATCATCAAGATAGGAGTGATTTCCTTACCTTGACGATTAACTCCACTCCTTTTTTCTTAAAAAAAACGACCTCACCAACGAGTTAGGGGTGATTCCCTTACCTAGGTGATTGTTACCAAAACGTCTCTTCAAAATATCTTATATGCAAACTCGAACATGTTTTATACCTAAGTTATTGATCATTATTCAAAATACGTACGTGTACGATTTCAAAATATATTGCTTTATCAAGCGTATTTTCTATCCTACAACCTATTTCCACCTAACTCATATACACGAGATTCTTAAACTTATCTTAAACGTTTTACTACACAAATTTCCAAACCTTACGAAATGCTACCTATCGAGTTAATCGGTCCAAGGAATCTCTTGCCCATGAACTCCATATTCGACTCAATCACTAAAACGCACTCATGATAAATATCATCAAACTAAAAACTTTCATTCTCAATCAGAGGAACAAGCCAACCTTTCTTTTACACCTATAAGATCTTATAGACGCTATATGATCGTTTTATCAAGGACTCTTCTCAACCTCAACAAATCATTTGTTAGAACTTTTAACAATCACTAAGTCCTTTTGCTAAAAATATAGATTTGGAAATCCAAGTAAGAGATTTTGAGAGCAATGTTTCATGTTCAAGGTTTTTGATTACTATATGTTGACATTTTGTGCTTAATTTTGAATTGTAAAAAGGTCATATTTCGTGATTTTAAGTCATCAAATGTGTTACTGGATGAGAAGTTTAACCCCAAGCTTTCGGACTTTGGTCTTGCGAGAGAAGGTCCTCAAGGGGACAAAAGTCATGTATCTACAAAGGTAAGTAGTTTGAAACTCTTGTGATTTTTTATATATTTCTCCCTGCTTATTATTATAAGTATAAAGAAAAACCATGAAAAAACATTGTTGATGAGAAAACTGAAGAATTAGCCTTTAAATTTTCTCTTTTTAATGATTTCATCCCATGAAAATTTGTCACATCTCCCATAGAAAATATATGTGTGTGGTAAACGATTTTAAAATAATATAAACATAATTTCCACGTGCAAATAACGAGGTAAAAATACACATTGAAAAGACATATATTAAAGGCTGATATCTGTTGGGAGTCTAAAATAATAACGATTGTTAATAATGTTTACAGCCTGTTGGGACATATGGATATGTTGCCCCGGAATACACAGAAACGGGCCATCTTAGATCAAAAAGCGACGTGTGGAGTTTTGGAGTTGTAGTGTTCGAGATTCTAACGGGCAGACGAGCAGTAGATAGAAGTCTACCAAAAGCCCAACAAAAGCTTACAGGTGGAAAAAGAGGATGTCAAGAGTAGTGGTATGTCCTTTAAACTTTATCGTATAGTGTACATAACACAGTGTTTTTAAGAGTTATTAAGTTAGTTTGGATTTTAGTTGGGGAAATGTTCAGGTAACCAGTGTTTTTAAGAGTTATTAAGTTAGTGTATGTTGCAAGGTAGATGTTTGAAAGAATTATCTTTCTAGATTTGTTTTGTTTATTCATGTTGCAAGCTACATTATCTAATTTTGGTGTTGATTTGGGCTGTAGTGGAACTCAAAATATTAAATTGATCAGTTCGTGTTTGCCCTTTTGTTGTAGAAACCTAAAATTTGTGACATTTTGAAAGCTAATGCATCATTCCAACAAAGCATTAGTGAAAAAAACATCCAATCAGTTGCAAGAAGCAAGGTAATAGATAGTGTAATTACTTTAATGTTCTTAATTTTGACTTTCACGTTTGAATTTCTTACTTATCTTGTGCTCTCTGGTGGATATGCATTTGGCTGCTATCAAACACGAGTGGGATGAATGCATGCAGCAACATGTTCTTCCAGCCAGCCGAGCCTATGTACTTTGCTTTAATGGTGTTCTAATTAATTGAACTTGTGGTACTTTTTGAGGCAATAATCCTCATAACATATCTGTTTTTAGAGCTTCATTTTTTAATCATTTAATATGTTTATCAAATTTATGGAGTTGTTTCAAAAAATGTTAGTAAATTTGTAAAAAAATAAAATCAATAATTCACATCTAACAACTTGATTTGTAGCTTTTGTTTGATTGGCTCATTTGTTTATACATAGAAGTATAATCTAAAAATGACAGCTTATTTTCATGGCAAAGGTATGCAAAAGAGTTCGATTTGACTATTTTGGTGGTCAAATTGATTAATCGTTGTTCGGTTCACAATATGCATGTTTTTATTCTACAAATAAAGGTTTATGATTAAATTCATTCATTTTCATATGAAATGATGGGAAACATTTTGTTATGAATTTATATCACCATTAAGTTATGTTGTTGCCAATTTTCCCTACTGAGTTTTGCCTATCATTGATTGCCCAGCTTCATCAGGTTGTGTTTTGATGCAACGTAATTAGGTGAGTCTTCAAGAACTGTTATTTCACCGCATGTGAGTTTGTCTGGTGTCAAAAAGTAGTCGACTTAGGTTAACTTTGTTTGGTACGGTACAGGGTGGGTGCATAAAAGCATTTTAGCCGATCTTGACATTAGTTATATAGTACGTGTTTAAAATAACATGTTAATCGATTGATTCCGTTAGGGTTATGTTTGGGAGATGAGCAAAGAAAGCCACTGAAGCAACAAAGAAGGGGCCAGAATATGCTACAGATATGTGGCAACATTGTAAGTTTCTTCCACTTGGGATTATTTGAACTTTATTATTTTATATATCTATATTGGTAGCATTATATTAATTGATAATAATAATAATGTCTATGTTAAATAAAATCCCATTTGATACGTCTTCAAACTATGTAATTAACACGAAGGCTATTATTCAAGCTATAACCCTTGGTTGTGTTCGGTTTTGCAGGAGATTTTTCCATACCAATGATGACAAGCCCAAACTTTTTGTCCAGCTTTCTCAGGTAAACTTCATGCACACGACCCCACCCTAAACACAAACGCACCCATATGTGTGGTGTGTACTGTTTTTAACTATCTTATTTGGTTATATTATTACCTTCAGGAAAATATAGTTTTCAAGGAGGAAATTGAAGTTTATCGAGTTTCAAACGATTCAGCTAAGCTTCTTCTACTAAACCATAATTAGAGTATTTTGTAATTAAATACTAATATCGACAAACAATTGATCATGCCCAGATTGTGGGAAATAAGTTTATCTAGGTAAGCAATTATGGTTACTGAATTGGTTTGGCTGAACTTGCTAAGATGTTATTCTATTTAAGTGCATCTATCAATTAATCAGTTTATCTCACACAATTATGCAGATAAAAAACTTGAGCAAATAAGAGTTTGTTCATATTTTTTGGTGTCAGGGCGATGGGCTCTCTAGAGGATTCTTAAAATACAAAGGAGTTACCCTGCACAAATGTGGTCGATGGGAAGCTCGAATGGGACAATTTGATTTATTAAAGTTCACATGATTATTAACTTCTAACGTTTTTGTGTAGTTTTATTTTCATATAACACGAGAACTACAATATGGAACAAGTAACTATCCTGTTGCAAGATTTTGTTTTCAAATTCAAATGGTGTACATCAGGTTGGTTTATGGTTATAAAATTTGTTTTATGTTTCAATATTTTTATCCCATTCATGTTTTATTATTTACATATTTTGATTTCTATGAAGATCATTAACAAAGGGCAAAACAACAGCTCTAAAAACAGGTTTGGTCTAAATGCCTAATCACTGCTTTCTTCTTCATTTGATCACAACACGTACTATTATTTTCTGTTTTGTTGTTTTTATTTCATATCTGATTGTTAACTTGTCTCTGATTCTTCATTCGTCGTCCAGTTATTGTGTGACAACCCGAACTTCTGAGGTTAGTGTCGTTTAATCTTGTGACCTTAACTTTCCGTTTTCTCTTTTCAATGTGAAACGTATTGGGGTGTTGTAACTTCGCTAGAATTAAGTATGTTATTCTTTTTACTCAACACTCGTAACCTTGATAAATTTAAGACATGGTTGTATATGTTGCACATCTAAGGATTTAGTGGACCGCACTTGTTAGTGGGCCGCACTTATTAATGATAAACACATTAAACATTTGGTCCGCACAGTGATGGGCTTTGCGGCCGAGAACACTTACAAACACTTGGATTGCACAAGTGCTAAGCACACAAAACACATTAAGCCCAACTCTCGTCCCATTCTTTCCCTTTAAGCCCAACCGGTTATGGCCCACTTTTCCCTAACCTAGGTATAGGAAAACTATAATGGGTTGAGATTGTATATTACAATATACACAATCCTGATATCAGCCCAAATAGAGCATCTGAGCCCAACTTGTCCTTAATGTGCCTTGATTGTTCTTTGTGTATTTTATTTAATTCGGCCCACAGTGAGTAGCCGAGGTAATCAAGTGATCAGCCCACTTTATTGAGTTGTTACCCTTATATTGACTCATGAACATAAACATCTTATTAAGCTCTTTATCACAATAACAAACCCTATTCCACAACAACTGCTTCCATACGCATGTGCGACAGGAGACCCCCCCCCCTTTCACACTCGAAACCTTTCAATTCTGTACCCTTGATTCTGGTTAGTATATTGAACCTTGGTCATTAATTTGTTGTTGTTGTTAATGACATGAATATGATCTTATGTGATATTGTATGACTTAGTATTATTCTTGAACACATGATAATTACCAATTGATTATTGTTGATAAATTATCAATGTAAACAGAATAGTTAGAATAGGTAAATGATTAATAAACGATGTGACGGATGTGTTAATTACATATTGTGTGGTTGTTTGTAGTCTTGAATTGATCAAACCATGTGCCTATCTTGTTAATAATGTCAGAATAGTCAAAGAGCCGATTGAATGTTAGGTGTTAATGTGGATTGTATTGATGTTGTTTATATGCAAACCATTTAACAAAGAGTTATGTATGTATAGAGATTGGTATCCCTGAAACTTGTGTGATACATAATATGCAATTCATAATAGATTTTGGATGTAGCAGTAGCTTATCGGTGCAATGAAATTGAAGTGTAATGGTTGAAAAAGTTTGATAACTTTCAATAACAAAATGGCGGCTCATGTGCTGTGAATTTGATCTAATCAAGCAAAGTGGGAATTTCAATGTTGTGTCAGCAACTTATAAAATATGTAGACCTTACATGTGTGATCATGATGAGGTGATTTAGAAACATGATATAGTTTTTTTATAAAATATACTGCATACAAACTAAACTACAAGGCAATAACTAATTTGTGTACTATATTCACCATACATGGACCTGGGCCGGATGCCTCGATGGATCACATAGGAAAAGCCCACTTACACATGGGTTGGATTATATGGGTATTCGTATTGGGCTCTCTCGTTTTGGATCACACATTTAATTGAATATGTTCTTGTATAGAATGGTATTAGTTGAATTATGATGTGAATGTCAAAGCATGAGTAACAGTAAAGGATTTGGTTGAAAACATAAACTTGTAGTGTATCAATAGAAGACTTAAAGGTCTACTACATGTTATATGATAACCCAACTTGTGTGTGTGCTATCTGTTTATTATGTGATTGGAACAAGCATAGACCTAATGATCGTTGATAATTATGTTAGGACTCGATTGACTAAATTGTAAACGTAAACGAGTAACTAGTCTTACCGAGCAAACCAAAGGTGAGTTCATCTCTTTTGAGCATGCGTCCCGGTGGTTGGGACAGTCAGTGGGTATCCCGGGGAGGGATAAGTCTTTTGGGTAAAAACGGGAATGTTGGATAATATACTCTTCCTATCACCTTTAAAGTCCCTCCGTGTTGTTTGGTTACCGGGGAGGTAACATGGTATTAGTTAGTAGCGCTACTTAGGTTTGGCAACCTCACCCCGTACCTGGGAGGACGGGTGTTGAACTAATGACCTAGTCATGACCAATGCTTTGATAGGAGCATTGGAGAAAGGGCAAAATAATCAGAAGCCGTCTTGTATTCGGGTTATTATCAACATTACTTTCGGAATTAACTTCAATGGATTAACTAAACACTTGGTAATCAACATTTTGGTAAAAACTATGAACTCACCAGCGTTGTCTGATACACTTGTTGCATGCTCACAGGTCGTTAGATTATATGGATTTGGAACTTGCTGTCTGAAGTAGCTGGAGTGGTCATGGGTGGTGCTGATTGGATATGAATGATGGGTTTATTGATTACATACATTTAATTTGGAACAGTTAAACCATGTTTTCTTTTATTTGCTTTCGCTGAACATGTTGGTTTTCATTTAAACTTATTGACGGTACTTTTCAGTAATAATTGATGATTTTATTTAGCAACTTGTGACTGGTTCAACATAATTAGTGGCTCGTTATTGGTTTGTCACACGCCTACAAGGGTTTCCCATGGGTGTTATTTTGGGGGTTGTGACATATTGTGTTTTTTACAGGTGTGATTTTTGTGGTGTTCGTTAGCATTCGAGCTTGATTCTGTATCCAATTTCTATCCCCTCCCATTACAAAATTATAAAGCATATCATGTATTTTATCCATCTGAGATGAAGTTCACAACATGATTGTTATTGGGCTTCTATATTTGAGGTATATACTTCAAGCTTTTATATATCTGGTTGCATTATATTATTAAGATCAATGCAATTTATCTTCTGTTTGTGGTCACTTTTCTATACACGTGTTGGTAAACTTGATTTACAATTGTAGACTACAGGTATTTTGTATAATCAAGTACAAGGTATCCCTCTCTGAGGGTTTTTGGCTGATTGTTGCTGAAGATATTGAAAATGAGGTATTAGTCGTTCTCATTCTTAACAAACTCCGCTCTGGTATTAAGCCATTCTCATTCACATTCACCCTTTTCATGTTTTTATTGCGAACGGGTCAAACAAGAAAAATTAAAGATAGCTTGAAAGGAAATGGATCAAACGGGTTGAAAGTTGACCAAAGTGTTTGTTTAATGCATTACACTATATTAAATTGTTTTGAGTTTAAAAACTATATTATTCTTGAAATAAAATACACTTTAATGCATAAAGTGTATTTGAGTTAAAAAAAAAAACAATATGCAACACCCGGTATCTATAAAAGATTTTTTTTTTTTTTTACAGAAAGCAGTTAGTGCTAACCTAACCCGTTTAGAGCTTCCACAACGCAATAGGAAAACTACATAAGAAAGACAGGTAAATATTAGGAAAATTACACATGATTAGTAAATATGTGTTACGCCTTTAACCATGTGGTTCTGAAGGTTTATTCTCTCAAAGAACTATTGAGATCACAGAAAATAATCTTTCAAGTCTAAGGGTTCGTTATGTAGAGTGCCAGAAGAATCATGCGGCTGGCATTGGAGGGTATGTTGTAGATAGGTGGAGGGAGTACATGGCTGGTGGAGAAGTTATGTCACGTGTGCCGCCTTTGGATGCTACTAGAGTTTCCACAAGAGAGAAGTGATGAGGTTTTGTGTATGAGGGTTCATTAACATCTGATGCCTAGGGTGCTTTCAAGTGGTAGAAAATAGGGACTGGTGTTGGGGTGGTTCAATTTAACACAAAAAAAACACTCACACATGTATGAATATCTTAATATCATTTCTATAGATTTTCATGAACTGCTTAATTTTATTGAATATGGATTGCTATTTTTGTACAAAACTACTTACTTTACCCTACTATCCAAACTGTACAATGATTCTAAAGTACTGCCAAACTGTTTAGCTAGCACTATTTACTTTGTTTTCACTTGAATTTTTAAAAAGCAAATAGAGTTTTTCATCCATCGATAAACATATTATTGGTTACTTATAGATAATGCTTTAATGATAACATCAAGTCTCTGTTTGGTCTATCTCACAACACAAGGTTTAGGTAATTTTTTTTGTTGGATTTACAATAGAGTTTAACCCTTAAATAAATAAACGTTTCTGAAAATTTTATCTTGGAGCATCTTTAACAACTTGTATTTTTGTGTTTTGATGACTTGTACATTACCATACACAAGCCGATATTTGAAATTATATAAAAGACAGTATATTCAAAGTTATAATTGAAAAAACAAAAAGAAGTATGAATGGGCTACGTCGAATAACTGACTGGTTAAAAAGAAGCATGACAAAAGTTTAGGATGTAAAAGATAATTTTGAAGCAACAAAATTGTAACTTTTATAATTAATATTTAAGGAGCTTGCTCAAGTGCCATGTACCTTATAAGCTTCATATTTGTTATAAAAAGTTTAATACTTTAGAAGCTATCTATTTAGTAAATTTAAAAAAAAAACACATCTAAAAAAACTATAAAAGTTTTGATGACTTATTCGTCTAAGCAAACGAGACCGAACTAAGCAAAATTTATGACGGATCATATCTTTAACATTGTTTTATAAAGATGTACACTAAAACAAACTGTCTTTAACATTGTTTTATAAAGATATGTAATTAAACACAAAGAATTTAAAACATATATTATAATATGTTTTTTAGTATTTGATTCCGATCGTATTTAAACAAGCCCGTGTATTGACACGGGTGTACAACTAGTATTTAATCAAAGTGGGTAATTGAGCTCGCATTAGACAATATTTAACTCGAGTCAATTTGTGTCACGATAAGTTGACACGTTTCTTAAATTTTGATGATTTTTGTTTTTACTTTTTTCTATACAAGTCTTAAATAACAGTACAAATATACAAGTGACAAATAACATAGTAACAACTACTCGTATACAAGAAAATAAAATAAAAAAAACTTTCAAAGTTTATTCAGACTGATTATTCTCACTCTGCTTATTTGTAAACACAAGTTTATTTATGCAAAACGAAAAAAGGTATATTTTTTTATAGTTGACTCTTCAAAAATTATAAAACTATTAAATCATACACTCTTTAAACTAAAATAATTTAAAAATTGTCAGCTTATTTGTAAACACAAGTTTATTTATGCAAAACGAAAAAAAAAGGTATATTTTTTTTATAGTTGACTCTTCAAAAATTATAAAACTATTAAATCATACACTATTTAAACTAAAATAATTTAAAAATTGTACCTCTTACATAAAGGGAAAATATTTTATCACCCGTCATGTTCTATGGAAACATTTAAACGTACTTATAAATTTTAACAAATTTGTTAATCTATATTAGATTATAATACATGTAAGAAAAACAGATAATTTAACATAATTTTGAGAGTTTATATTTGTTTATCGCCAATGAGCTGGTGGTAGAATGACAACAAAGAGACCTGTTGTTCCAAGTGACCCAGGTTCGATTCCCGCCCCACACCATTTAGTTTCGGCGACACCTGGTGATGAAGGGAGACTAGTCGAGTAGGCGACGATCGCTAATTCGATCTTTGAACTGAGCGGGGTTTACCTCATTGCACTGTCGTGGCTCCGGGCGTGTGTTCACGGGCTTTGACCCTAGGTGAGAGTTTTCCCCGGTCCGGAGGCGAGTGTATCCTAATGTGATGAATCTCGCTAATATCCTATTTTAAGAATTCGTTGGCCGTTCATTAAAAAACATAATTTTGAGAGTTTAAATTTAAAACATATGATACACTTCTTTAAACATATTATTAAATTTAAACCAATTACCATAAGATTTTTAAATGACCTTGGCCTTTTCATACATTAATACTCTTTTAACAAATTTACATGAAAAACAAAATATTTTACTCTCTTTAATTTGATTATCGTATTACTATCGCTTTTTAGTTAAAAAAAATGATTGCATATTACAAACTTACAGTGATTGTTCCTGCCGCTTCACGAAGATACCCTTTTAGAAAAACAGTGTTGTAAGAATAGCTAGGCGTTAGTTGGCCGGTTGGGTATCGGCTAGCGATTAATTGGGATTAATAAGGATTAATTAAATTGAGATTTTATATGTAAATTTCAGTTTTATATGAATATGCACACATCTTTTTATATGTAATTTTTTTAAGTAGACATATTTTAACACCTTGTTATTCCTATATATTGAAGTAGATATGATTAATCGTCAGAATTTACAGGTTTTGATCGGAATCTAGCTGGAATTTATAGGCTTTTGCCGGAATCGTTTGACTGCCACCATTTTTTGGACGATTAGGACCAGATTTGATCGCTGTTGAGATAAAAGTTACTTGGTTAATATCCGACTAACGATTAATCAAACACGATTTTTACTTTTTCTCATGAAAAAGGGGACGAAAGGAGAGGAATTGATTTTTTTTTTTAAACGGTCACTTTATTTTTGTGACGCCCCAAAATCCCTTTATTGATCAATGTGGGTGTTTAAATAATTGAGATTTTTACATATTCCCCCCTCCTAAGAGGGTTTATTACATATTTCCCCAACTAAAAAATTCAATTACATATTTCCCCTTCCTAACCTACTTGAATTACACATTTCCCCTTTTCATTAAAATACTCTCGTTAATTACTATTTTATCCTTAATGAACTTATTAAATAACTAATTACATATTTCTCCTTTCTACTATCAATTACATATTTTCCTAATTCTTCTATATTCTCAATTCCTCTAATATTTCACCAATTACATTAGAGGTATTTGTATGTGGAAATTGAAACTAATGGTTTTATACTTTTATATTTGGTATGCCGATATGAATAAAGGCAAATCAAAGAAGCTAGCTTCCTGGTAAGAAACTTAGTTCAAATATAAATGAATTTGATGTTGCTTTGTTATTTGTTTGACCACTTTTATCTGACCCTCTTTTAAAAATGTAGGGAGTAACTTAAGGTAACGGAGGTGAGGTTGCTTTATCATTTACTAGGTTAATGCCCGCGTAATACGCGGGCTTCAACCAAAACCATATTATTTACTTTGAATACAAATGTTGTGTACAAATACATACATTGGAAGAAAAAAACAGAAAACTTATCAAATGCCAGAAATAACTTCATCTAATGCAAAAAATGTAATAACTTGAAATTGAAAACCTTAACGAATGTCAAAAACCAACAAAATCATATAAAAAGTTAATATCTACCATATGAAAGGCAAAAAACATGACCTAAATGTCATATAACTAATGACTACGCCTAACGTAAGGTACAACCAGTTCAACACTCAACACCTGGTCATTTTCATCAAAAGAATAATGAACCCTATCACGGGCGTTAATTCGAGCTGCTTTCATAAACTTCTTCCACCTGGTTAACGCGTATCGAAAACTTCTGTCGCTTTTTTTTCACGTCTGGTACCGTTAGTAAATTGTTGTGGGGGATCTAGATGCATAAGCCTAACGGTGATATCTTTTAAACCTTCATCAAGTCTAGCCATCAGTGATACAGGATCAGGAATCCTCTGTATTGTTGTAAAAATACAATTAATAATAAATATGAAACTAAAAGAAGAATGTTTATTAAGTAACAAAAAATTGTAACACTTGTTTTTTAGCGGTTTGTAAAATGATATTAAAACTTACAAAATAACGTTCACAAGCCATACGAACAAAACGACGAACACCACCAGGTATTTGTTCATCAACTTCATTTTCAGCATCGATAGGTGCAACGTCAGCCTGCAAATTAAATATATAAAATGTATTCCATTAACATATATAAAATATATATTTAAGTACCAAAATGTAACTTACCTCATCGACATCTTCATCAGGAAAATTGATTTCAACTCCGTTTTTTCCAAAAAAATTTAAATGGACAAAATTACCAAAAGCTTTTGTAAATAACAAAAAACAACCAGACTTCAACTGCAACTGACTGACAATTACGTCAATACCAACGGTAAAACCGACTTTACCGTCAGGCGTTTCAATGGCAACGTTAAACGTTTTGTTATCTATAAGTACAGTACAGATTACATCATTTGATGAATAATCATAATTTTTTGGCAGGATACATTCAGGAATGATAAAAAAGAAAAAAAAACAAATTAGTTTTAATATAAGTAAACTAATACATCAACACATTAAGAAAAATAAAAAATAGAATTTATCTTACATAAAAATGAGATGATGGAGGGAGCAGATACGTCCAGAAAGAGCCACGACTAACCCCATCAACGAAATATGTTAATTTAAACGTAGTAGAATCTACAGGATTAAATACTACCAAACAGCCTTTGGTTAGTTGCAAATGTTCTACAACATTGGACCAACCATGAAAAAATAATAACTTTCCTTTATCAGCGCTTAAAGAAACATTAAATTGTCGGCCTTCTTCAATGTGTATAATAACATTTGTAGGGCCTTTATCTACACCCCATAGTTTGACCGCAGCGTCATCTGGAATGGACTAATAAAACAAACAATTGCAAAATTAATTATAATTACAGTGAAAATATATAAAGTATGCAATAATAATAAACTGTATTTAATACTAAGAAAATAAAAGAACAAAAATAACTTATGTAATAATTTATCATTTACCAGAATAACTTCATCTGCTACATTCATTAGCCTACAGAACCAGGGTCCTCTGAAACTGATATAAAAATTTCGATATTAATAAAGTGTAACATGTTAATGTTAGTGTGAGGAAAAAAACAAAAACATGAAAAAAAAAACCAGATACTACATATGAAATGTAAAATATACTAACAAAATGAACAAAAAATACCTTGATGAACTTTCTGCCATATGAAATACCTACAAAAACAAGTTACATAAACAAACCACATCAGATGAATTATTAAAAAAATTATAAATAACAACATAAAAAACAATGTGAACGACATGTTATAATAACAATCCATATATAACAAACCTCATCAAAAGTATCTGTTATTCCAAAATCTATAATCAATGGAGGCAACCGATGATATAACCATTATGATACATCATAATAAAAAAACGTGTAGCCAAGTAATTTACACTGACAATTAAGAAAATTTAAAACCCCTTAAAATATATAATACTATTATCCTATAATCAAAAATAGATACAGTGACCTCAAAAGTTGATATATTACATAAACATGTGATATAAAAACAAAATCATAATAATTTCCATGACAATCAGAATCAGGCTTTGTATAACATAAACTTAATCAATAAATCAGACTAAAAAACTCATATAAACGGAATCATATAAAAAAAATTCATAAACAAAAAATATTCAATAACAATACGAATCAGGGTTTCCTATATACATCATAATCTGCATCAAAATCGGTTTTAGGGTTTCGCATAAACATAACATTGTATAAGAAAACCATAATCTTAAAACCCCTTAATCAACATATTTTAAAATGCAAATGGAATTTATGCTTTTGAATGACATTCACAAACTTATTAACAATTCCAATCCAATAAAAGTTATTTTACATAACTTCAAATAGAACTTAAGAAAGATATTCATAAGAATCGGATCATGGGTTTCAGGTAAACTTTATAGAATAAATATACATTATAAATAAAAAGTATTCTGAATGAAAATCGGTTTTGGGTTTTGCAGAAACAATGTATTCGTTAAGAAAACCATAATCTTAAAACGCAAAAAATGAACATATTTTTAAATACCAATTGGATTTAGGGTTAAATAAAAAAAACTAAACACATTAAATAAAAGGAGAAACACATGAATAATGATTAAAAAAGGAATTTAAGAAAAACAACTTACAGATTTGTAGAGGGATATGTGAAATTCAGAAATCGATTCAAGATAAAGTAGATGTAGATGAACACAGTGAAGAATGTAAAAACATCTATATATGTAGATCCACTGAAGAAGTTTATTCTTATATGGAAACCGAAGGTATTCTTGGAAGAAGATTGGAGTGAAGTTGAAAAGTTGTTTGGAACCACAACTACAAAGGAAGTAACTAATTTTTTTTTAAATATAACGGCAACCTAATTATAGAAAAAATGTCTAATTACAGAAACATACTTATAATATCAAATTAATAAATTAAGCATAAAAACATTACTCTGTTTATAGAAAAAAAACTTTTTAAAAATAAATTAAATTTCATAAATTAAGTAAACTGCAATAAATATGGTAGGAACTACAAAAATCAATAAAAATCAAAAACTTGATTTTGTTTGAAACAAAAATCAACAACAACCTCTAATCAACAAAGAACAATAACTTAACCATAACTGCAAAGGAAATAAGCAAATTTTTAAAAAAATATAACGGCAACACTGTTAATTTAATAAGAATAAGAATAAGAATAAGGCATAAAGCAGACTACATATATAAAAAACAAAAAATATCAATTAAAATCAATTAAATATATTATTAATTAAAAAAAACATAACACAAAAAACATTCAGAATATATTATTAAGTAAAAAATTGAACAAAAAGCATAAATAAAATTATATATGATAAACATTAAAAAAATAAATAAAAGTATAAGATTTAACTAACCTCTGTTGCTTGACGAATGGTGGGATTCCGCTCGTTATGACGGAGTTAGGGATTCACATGAAAAAAAATCAACAAAAATTAGTAACTGCGATAAATATGGTCGGATCTACAGAAATCAATAAAAATCAAAAACTTTATTTTGTTTGAAACAAAAATCATATCTCCATCCATAAGTATTCATATATCCATCCAACTCTCTCTTTCTTCTCTATTGAATATCACAAAGATCCAACTCTCTCTTTCTTCTATATTCATGTTTAACTTGCAAAACATTTATATTGTCAGACTGTCAGGCTCAGATTATGAAAAAAGATGACAACACCATGGCTGCAAGAGAGGTTGCATGAACAACTGCCATCCTACAACCTTGCCATACCATAATGCTATCTTCATTCAATTTTTACTCAAATCTACAAAATCATCATAGCCTTATGTTCAAAGGACAAGTCCAAAGCACTTTCAATTCATTTTTATTCACCTTCACAGTCAACACTAAATGATTTGCTCAAGTATTTCAAATGATTTCTCAATGTCAAACCTCATTTATTCGGACAGACGTCTGCTTAATCATAGTTTTAGTCTCAGGTGAGAAGCATCTCATCAACATCATTGACTAAATATCCCTTAGGTGACATCGATCTAATTATCATCAACCAAACATCGATTACAAAAACATCTGTCCTGATAAAAAATGAATAGATCAATTTTCAAAACTTAGCCTCAGATGAGTAAATCCTAATTGAATATTCATGTAACAACACATACAGGGTCAGTCAACACAGTTGAGATGATACAGGTTCAGGTAACAAAAAGAAACCCTCTGTTGTAGAAGCAACCAGTGATAGAGTTTTGATGGAATTTTTAAAAGGGGTCGGTGACATTGTCGAGGAGTGTAAGGAAATACTATCACTTAGCATTTCCTGACACTCCTCGACAACATCACCGACCCCTCCATGTTTCAAGCAAAACACTCTCACTGGTTGCTTCTTCAACAGAGGGTTTCTCCTTATTACCTTGAACATGTATCATCTAAACTGTCTTTGACACATCCTTTGTGTCTTCCTCTCTTCATTAATAGCTAAAAACATGACACGTAGGCAAATAGAGGTGATCCTGTAATCTCCCTTAATAGATAGTATAGATTCTGAAAACACTACATGTAATCAAAATACACGAATTAGATCTCTAATTTCTAAAATTAAGCAAATTATTACAAAAATGTAATAAAATTATATAAAACATATCAAGGCAAAAAGGCACTAAATAGCCACATTCAGTCCTAATTCAAGATATCAGTCATTCAAAAGATTCAAAACCAACTATAGATGATTGAAGTAAAAAAATGATTTATAAGTGAATAGATTGAATGAATTAAGTGAATATATTTACAAATTTCGTTTAATTATTTTTTTCAAGTTGAAATATCAGTTGAGTAATATAAAAATATGTTACCTAAGTTAAGAAATTACTATTTTTAGAAATGGATTGACATTTCTAAAAAAAATACAAATGTCAAAAAGATTAGGCACCAACTTTTTCGTATATTTAAAAGGAATGCATAAAAAACAACACAAAATGAAATACCACCCTAAGTAAATTACCACATGTTACACATATTAAAAAGGTAAACTCAAACTGTAAAACAAAGAAAATTCAGGTTTTTGACCAACCAAAGAAAATAAAAAAAATGCCATATAATTTAGCATACGGTTGTTCAGTTTTTTTGGTAATATATATGTAGTTAATTTAGGATTTTCTTTTTACTAAACTTAATTGTTTAAATACAAAATATTATATGTCAGCAACGATTTTAAAAAATTTATATATATAAGATTGAAAATTTGTTTTTAATTTCCAAATTTAAATAAAAAAACGTTAATAATGTTCATTATAATAAAAAAAACCAATTTGATATAAATAATTAAGTAAAATGTATGTTAAAAAAGATTTCAATTATTTCAGTGAACAAACTTTAGTTTATTCAATGAAGTTAGTACCATATTTAAAATAAAATTTCCAAGTGTAGATATTCAATGAAGATTAAGAAAACTCTAAATTGATTAAAATGGAACGGTTTTATTAAAAAATTAATTATAGTCAGTTATACAATTTAAAAAAGGAAACAAAATCATATTAAAATTTTGTTTTACGTAAATCTTTAAAAAACGGACGGTTTATTATAATAATATTTAATGTTAAAATAATAGATTTGGCACTAATCAAACAATGTACTTAAATGATGTTTAATATGATGAATACTTAACTTGATTCCTAAATTAAGATACATACAATTATGAAGCACTAATTATTTCACAAAAAGATATAATATTAACCACAAACATGTAGCAATACCAATAACATTAACGTCTACCAATATATAATCAAATATGTTCAAAGACTAAGTTATTCGGCCACACATATAAACGGCCCAAAAAAAGTGTCAGCAACATATACCATCACATATGTTTAACGTAACAACCACAACAAAAAACTACCATTAAATGTATACTAACGCCACACCTTGAAAATACTACCAAAACATACCATGTACCTTCACCAAGTCAGTTATAAAGCAACATACCTTTACTTTTAACGAATACCATATGAAACGAAGAACCGTATACCAACCGTTTGTCTCTAACAAACTCCCTCATACCGGTCACATTGAATAGCGGACAGCCTTGCGAGAACTCCTTACCAATAGATACATCCCAAGTTCGACCAGCGCTGTCCTTGATGATCAAAGCCATCTTTCGATCTAAACCATGAGTTTGAGCCCACTTCTTCTTCAAACGCTACAGATGATAATATAAATGTTAATAATACATACCA
The DNA here is from genome assembly GCA_030545235.1 of Helianthus tuberosus. Classification (NCBI taxonomy): domain Eukaryota; kingdom Viridiplantae; phylum Streptophyta; class Magnoliopsida; order Asterales; family Asteraceae; genus Helianthus; species Helianthus tuberosus. The sequence continues at coordinate 170,249,615 of CM060358.1, read as the reverse complement.
TTAAAACTGCTTTTCCTACAACTAATGATTTAAACTGGATTCACTTAACATACATTAATGGTATGAAGAAGTAAATAATACAAACTTACGTAATGATTGTCAACAACAAAAGTAACCGGTACTTCGTCATCAACACTCTCTTCAAATACAGGTGCAGCAACCGCATCAGGCACCTCATCATCAGACACTTCAATAACGGCATCACTTGGTTGTTTTTTGATAACATAAACTTCAGGCGGGTAAGTTAGAAGGGCAGACTTACAACAAAAAACACTCAAATCAAACGTATTACGATCAATCATTTCAAATACCAACAAATGATCATCAGTTATCGACATATCCTCCTTGATCCGACTCCAACCTGTGGTAATGTAAATGTTATGGTCTAAAATTTCCATCCGAACAACCCATTTACGATTTCCAGCAGAACGAATCAAAATCGGATTTGAAGGACAGATATTCAGCATAGAGTGATGAACAAACAACCTGTTCACATACTACACAAAGAATAAAACAGTATCAGGATCAATGGTATAGCCGAAATAGAAAAAAATGAACGAACGCAAAGATAAAATAATTTAAAAACGTATAAGTTCAATTACCATGCAGTCGTTTCGGTCTTTAAAATCATTTTTAGGTTTGTAGTAGAAGTAGTTAGATGGTGCTAGAGAAATGTCTTGATAAAAGTGGAATAGGCGGAACAAAGATAAAGTTTCGTCATACTGACAAACAACCCACGAATCGTCCGGTAATTTCAAAGATGTGACAACATCAAACCAACCATTGTAAAAAAAAAAGTTGCCTGCAAGTTTGAACACTTTGACTTGAAAGGTACTCCCATCAAGGGTCCTGATGATTGCATTTTTCTCTGGATAACCAAACTTCGTAATCCAGTCACCATACTCAGCAGGAAGTTTCTGCAAAGGAAAATATAAGTATCGTTAAATGCAATTATAATAACAGTTATCACAAAGTGTTATATTAAAACATCTTAATTTTTTTTCTTTAAATGATTATAACTTCAACACTCACCAACGATTTTCGGTCGCACTTCCGCACATGCGCTGCGAATCCGTACACCATATCGCTTCCAAATTTGTTGTCTTTCACAACCCCAAATTGTATATCATAACAGGTACATGTAACAAATATAGAGTTCAAATAAGAGGCTTGAAATAGAATGTGCACTATAATAATCAAATCACAGATTTAACAATCCGATATGAAAACCCAAAACGTACTTATTCATCAATATACATTGATCAGGTATGAAGTGCTGGGATCATCTTACATATTTTCAATTACTAAGCAATTTTCTAACTTTGGATCGTACGACTATATTTATCAGCAAGGTGTTGAGAAATTCAACATCAAATAGATGAATTCAGGAAATGGCAAACAACATATAACAGTAGATGAAAACTGTAATTAGAACCCTAATACACAAAAAACTTAAAACGTACAATTTATCATCAAGGTAATCTGAGGAACAGAATTGAAAAATCAACATATTCAAATGAAAAACCCTAATACACAAAACATATATACACCAACTTAAAAATCGGGGATTATAAACCCTAACAAACCAGCAAATCCGTATAAGAAATCGATATTCAAATCACATAAACAAACAACATGATATCGGGTTTTAAAACCCTAAGAAAAAAGGAATAAGCTAATCGATCTTCAAATCATGTACAATAAATTCATACATCATCACATAACAGACAATACATCACAAATCAAAGTACAACAAAGCATTCAAACAGAATCGATCAATAAGATGATAAAGAAGTTATCGGAATCATTACCGTCGATGATGATCACTGTTGAATATTTGAAGATTGATTAAACCTCGGTTCACAGGATCGATTGAGAGCGCAGGAACCAGAATCGCCGATTAGGGTTTCGGAGTAATGATTTGAACAATTTGAGATAATGAGAGAGAGAGGGAGAGAGAATAGAAAACGTAAGTGATGAATGATGAGAGATGAGAGAGAATGAGAGAGAGCGTACAAAGGAAGCCTTCTCCAATCCAGGCTTATGAGCAATGCCACTTGTCACATAATTAGACTTTTGCCACATCATTGCTTATGTGGATGCTTAGGTGGCTTGCTCCATTGGGTGACATGTGTCCCCCCAATGGTTTGCTTTATTAGAGATATAGATAAGGGAAAGTATAAATGAATTTTATGTTTTTCTTAACAACAAACAACTCATCATTCATCACCAAATTACGTATTTGTCACCCTTTACAATAAAAAAAACATGCTACATTAATCTGCAACATTGAAGATCACCCAACTGCTCCATCCAGATCAATCCGTTTTACTCTGTGTTTGAACCAAAGTGTAAGGACCTTCAAAAATGTCCCAAACCGACCCGAAAGTGAAAACCCGGACCCCCGAAACCCTAATCCATATCAAAAAATCAAGAAAATCATATTTTTGGTCCTCTCACGGGTCGCGTAAAGCACAAGAAGGCCCTTACGCGGGCCGCGTCAACTTAACATTGTTCCGGATAACTGTTCAAGCCACGTGTCGTCCACCTGGAAAACCTACTCGTGACCCAGCAAGCCTACATGTAGACTAGGTTCCCACGCGGGTCGCGTAAGGATCGGCTTAAGGTTCACGTAGGCCGCGACAGACCCATTTTTCAGCTATAAATAGAACTGGTCATGGCCTGTTCACTGGTGTCGAAAACAATTCTCAAAACTACTGCTCAATTTCAAAAATTAAGGTAGTGAGGCGCTGCTACGATACAGGGTATTAACTCGATCGCTACTACGATTCAATGTCCGATCGATTGAAACTATCCGATGGATGTTTAAGTGTTGCCCACATTAGGGCCATACTTTGTCATTCGTCGTGAATTCGATGGATGTTTAAGTACTGCACTTTGTCATTCATTGTGAGGGTTTTTAATCTCGTGAGTTATCGTAAATGCTGTATTAGTTACTGACCTAGTTCGTGTGCATTGTTATTTAAATTAGGTTACAAGGCTAACCAGTAGGCTAAACTCTGCCCATTTAAAACTGCAATGTGAGTCATTCTCTTTTTATCAATAATGTTTTACAATACTCCAAGTTATTTTCAAAAGTTATAATTACAGGGATTAAGTCGTGGTTATCTTGAATCACTGGCTAGTGGGGTATTGTGCACATTACTAATTTCTCACGGTTAGGCTAATAAATCCTAACAGTAATAATCATCACTACTTGGGTGAAAGGACCCAATAGTGGTATGACCATCGTCACCAGGAAGTGACACGGCGCCAGATAAAAAATAAGAAAAAGAGTAAACTGCCATTTTGGTCCCTGTGGTTTGGGCATTTTTGCCATTTTAGTCCAAATCTCAAACTTTTTAAATCTGGGTCCTGTGGTTTCATCTTTATTGCCATTTTAGTCCAAAATTCAAAATCCCCCTTTTATTTACTGTTCCAAAAAGTTTGAGATTTGGACTAAAATGACAATAAAAGTGAAACCAAAGGGACCAAAATGGCAGCTTACTCTTAATTTTGGACTAAAATGGCAATAAAAGCGAAACCACAGGGACGCAGATTTAAAAAGTTTGAGATTTGGACTAAAATGGCAAAAGTACCTAAACCACAGGGACCAAAATGGCAGTTTACTCTAAGAAAAAAGCCATTGTAATCGCTCTTATGCTGTAATTAGTAACAATGTGTCGTTTTATTTAACCTGAATGATTCGCCAGTATTTCCCCGCTGATAAAATATTTTCAAAACATGTTTCAGGTGACTATTGTGAACCAAGGAAAAGTACTACGAATCACTAACAAGCTTGAAGTAGTGGCTCAGTTAAATAAATAAACATGTTTTGTAAATCAGGGAATTTCCTTGTGAAATTCCTCTATTGTAAATTACGGGGTTTATCCAGAATTATGAAATAAAATAATCGGGCATTTCAAGTTTTAAAAGATCCTGTAAAATCTTCCGCTGTCAACTCAATGAATAAATACCACGGGTTTTCCGTCCCGCGGCTCCTGGACCGGGTAAAACCGGGACGAGGGCCGTGACAGAAAAAGGTGGTATCAGAGCCACTGATTTAAGCCATTAAGTATTTAGAAATACTTAATTTTTCCTGATTACCATTTTGTGACTATGTGTTTTTAACTGACTACTTGTTAGTTACAGTATGGGTAAGCAAAGAATTGTGGACATCTATCGTCAATTATATAGTTCACCAAAAGATAAGGGAACTTCATTCCAATCAAATTACTCAAGATACTCAGCAGATACTGAGGAAGGAATATTTGTTCGTAAGACACAGTTTGAGAAACCACTTACCCCTAATAAAAGAAGTTGGATTATTAGAAAAAGTCAAGAGAAAATAAAGAAGTCACAACCAAAAGGAATGATGAATAAGGAAACTCAGGAAATAGGCAATAACCCACCATGGGAAGATTAATTAGACGAACAATGGGCAAATCTCTATATGTTAGCCACTACAGCAGTAAACGTTAACCTTTAACTGCCAAAACCCTGACCCAGTACTAGCACCCATATCATCCATAAGCCAGAAACTTTAAGAAACTTGCCCATTAAATAAATAACTAAGTAAGAAAAGATAGACTAAAATAAAATGTACAATCCCTAGTATATTTAGACTTCAGTTGTAATTTGTAATATATATATATATATATAATCGCAACCTTTTGTTTTAGTCAATCTGTTTGTATAAATATATTAGATATTGTAATTAATATTTAAATTTCTGATTACCTTTTTGTGATTATGTGAAAATTCAATTTGCAAAATTTTAACTAAGAATTTTTGTGTTTCTTCATATCTACTAAACAGCATGAATGAGTTGTTTGAAGCTCTTCAGAATCTCAATCTCTATTCTGTTAATGTGGAAGTTTCCAGAGACTTTACCGGTTATTGTGCCGACATAAAGGAACCTATGGAATTTCAAGCCCAGCCACCGGAGAAACCCAAGCCAAAGAAGAGAAGAAGAATTGTGGGCTGGAGGCGTGTGCGCAGAAGAAAACCAGTGACACGGAAAGTTATAAAGACGGAGGATCCTAAAGATAAAGGCAAGGGAATAGAAATTGGGGAAAGTTCCAGGCAAGATCAGGAAATGCCACCCTGGGAGGAGCTGGATCATAAACTGGCACTTATCGGACCTGCCAGTGAAAACCTCTTTAATTACCCAGCGGAAGCACAACTTCCAGTTGACCTAGAGCCCGAAATCCCAGATCCTATTATCCACACCCAACCTCTACCAGCAGAACTAGAAGAATGGTGGACCACCGATTGGCAGTTTCAGAATCTCCTAAACAACCCTAATACATTTTCCCTCAATTTGACCATGAACCTCCATTACACCCACCTATGAGCTCAGAAAAATTGGCTGAACTCCGCCACTATGGCGAGGAACTAGTGGATGCGGAAAATAGAATCCGGGAAGTAGGAGAGAGGATATCTTGGAAATACGACGAGAGGGAGCGTCGTTTCTGAAATGCCAGCTAACAGGGATCATGTGTGATTGTGTGGTGTTTGTTTAATAATAATATAATCATAAAATTATAATTATATGAAATAACTTAAAAATAAAACTATTGTAAGATAACCAGTTTGTACGAATGCCTATTATAATATATAAAATATCGAAAGTCGAAAAATCAACAATTTTGGCTATACTTGTTAACATGATTATGTGCAATTATTTTGTTATGTTGGTTATTAATTATTTTATGCTAATCACTTATATAAATTAATTACCAGATGGAACACGCTGGTAATGAACCCGTTAATGAAGTTAACCAATCTGAACAAAACCATGAAGATCAATTTCTGAATAGGCAAGATATCGAGAATATCGTTGCTCATGGAATAGCCAATGCTATTCCAGCAATCCTTGCTGCTGCCCGAAATCCAGTTGAACCTCAACAAATTATTCCTAGCAAACGTACACACGGCGACAATTTCAGTAATAGTGTAAACGGAGGCGGTAACCATACTAATAACAACAACGATGGGATGCAAGCCCCACTCCTTAAGAAAATGAAAGTTGCAACGCCTGGTTGCACTTATAAGGAATTTCTTGCCTGTAAACCGGTTGAATTTGCAGGCAATGAAGGGGCGACTGCTGCACTGCGTTGGTTAGAGAAAACCGAGGCGGTGATTAAAATAAGTAAATGTGCAGAAGAAGACAAGGTCATGTAGACGTCACATCTTTTCAAAGAAGGGGCGCTAAAATGGTGGAATACGGTACTTCAAGCTAAGGGAAGCGATGCGACCTATGCCATGAGTTGGGAAGAATTTAAGCGTCTGGTAGAAAGAAAATTTTGTCCCAAATATGAAAAGGAACAAATGGCAAATAAATTCTTGAACCACCGGATGGTGGATGTAGAATGTCGAGGGTATACTTCGACATTCTTCGAGTATGCTAGAGTTGTACCTACTCTGGCTTCACCAGAACCGGTACTTATTTCTCGTTACATCTGGGGTTTAATCGGTGAAATACGTGACATTGTCAAAACTGCGAGACCACGCACTATTGACGATGCGGTGGAATTAGCCAACACCCTAACTGACGGGCTGGTACGCACAAGAGAAGAAAACCAGAAAAGGGAAGTGGCCCAAAAGATTACCCAGGGATTCCGTGTGGGTAACCGTAGCAACTTCAAGAAAAAAGGAACTGGGCAATCTTCCACTGTTCCATTTTGCACTGCCTGTAAAAGAAGGCATTTTGGTAGATGCAAGGGGTATTGCAATTTCTGCAAAATCCCAGGGCACCAAGAAGAAGATTGCAGGAAGAAGAAAGCAACAATCTGCTACAACTGCGGAGAAGCTGGACATTTTAGGCCAGACTGCCCAAAATTGGTCAAACCAGCTGATAACAAAGCCAAACCTGCAGAAGGAACTACCAAAAGAAACGTAAGAGCCTTCCAGTTGACTACTCAGGAAGCAGAACTAATCCCTGGCGTGATAGCTGGTACGTTCCTAGTTCACGACGTTTATGCAAAAGTATTATTTGACTCTGGTGCAAACCAAAGTTTTATAAATACTTCATTCTGCCAAGCTCTTAACCTACACTTAACCAACCTTAGACAAATTTTTACGGTAGAAACGACAGATGGGAATTCTGTTAACATAGATAAGGTTTTACGAGAAGAAAAGATAGAACTCTTAGGCCATAAATTCTCTGCAAACCTGTTACCTATGAATTTAGCCGAATTCGATGTGGTATTAGGAATGGATTGGTTAGTAGCCAACCATGCTCGAATTCTTTGTGATAAGAATTCCATAGAAATTCATACACCCTCAGGAAAATTAGTGGTGATTAAAGGAGATAAGCCACGAAAGCCACTGAAATTCATTTCAGTAATGAAGTTGGCCAGTTATTCAAGAAAACAAGAAATGATGTATATGATTTCAGTAATCATTAACACGAAAGGTAAGGAACTTAAAGGAATTCCTGTAGTAGCAGAATACCCAGATGTATTCCCAGAAGAACTACCGGGATTACCACCCAATAGGGAAGTCGAATTTAGAATTCATCTAATTCCTGGAACTACACCGATAGCCAAGGCACCTTATCGGTTAGCACCCACCGAAATGCTAGAATTGAAAAAGCAGTTAGATGAATTGATAAGTAAAGGATTTATACAACCTAGTTCATCCCCTTGGGGAGCTCCACTGTTGTTTGTGAAAAAGAAAGATGGGTCAATGAGAATGTGTATCGATTATAGGGAATTAAATAAGGTTACAATTAAGAATCGATATCCATTACATAGGATTGATGATCTTTTCGATCAACTTCAAGGAGCTAGATATTTTTCTAAGATAGATTTACGCTCCGGATATCATCAATTGAAGGTACAAGAAGAAGACATACCTAAAACTGCTTTCAGAACTAGGTATGGTCATTACGAGTTTACAGTCATGCCCTTTGGGTTAACAAATGCTCCTGCAGCATTTATGGACATGATGAATAGAATCTGTAAACCGTATTTGGATAAATTTGTAATTGTCTTCATCGACGATATACTTATTTATTCCAAAAGCCAGGATGAACACCGTCAGCACCTGCATGTACTCTTAACTTTGTTAAGAAAAGAAAAGCTTTACGCCAAATTCTCGAAGTGTGAATTTTGGCTGCAGGAGGTACAATTTCTAGGACACATGGTAAATCACGAAGGTATTCACGTAGATCCCTCCAAAATAGAAGCAATTACCAAGTGGAAGGTCCCACAATCAGCTATGGAAGTTAGAAGCTTTCCAAGGTTAGCTGGTTACTATAGACGATTCATTAAGGATTTTTCCAAAATAGTTGTACCATTAACTAAGCTAACATGTAAAGCAGTTAAGTTTGAATGGGGACCTAGGCAAGAAGAGGCCTTTAGGATTTTGAAGCTAAAGCTAACAAACGCCCCAATTCTAGCCTTACCAGAAGGAACAGAGGATTTTGAAGTTTACTGCGATGCTTCTAAGCTAGGATTAGGATGTGTGCTAATGCAACACAAGAAAGTAATTGCGTATGCCTCACGACAATTGAAAAGGCACGAAGAAAACTATACGACTCATGACTTAGAGTTAGGAGCCATAATTTTTGCCCTTAAGATTTGGAGACACTATCTGTATGGAAGTAAGTTTACTGTCTATACAGATCACAAGAGCTTAAGATACATATTTGGGCAAAAAGAACTAAACATGAGGCAAAGGAGATGGATGGAAATCATAAGTGACGACGACTGTGATATTCAATATCACGAAGGAAAAGCCAACGTAGTTGCTGATGCTTTAAGTCGTAAGTATCATGAAAAGCAAAAGCGAGTTCGTGTTCTTAGATTAAATCTACAGTTAGATTTAATGGAACAACTGAAAAGTATTCAAGAAACATCAATCAAGGATGATGCTGAGGAATGAAAGGACGAATAAAGGAATTAGAGCAAGGAAGTGATGGAATTTGGAGATTCCACAATAAAAGGATTTGGGTACCTAATCAAAGGAGAATTAAGAAATAAGATTTTAGAAGAAGCCCATAAATCCAGGTATACCATGCATCCTGGTAACAACAAGAGGTACTAAGATTTAAGAAATAACTTCTGGTGGATAGGAATGAAAAAGGACATGGCTAGGTATGTTTCTAAGTGTTTTACTTGTTCACAAGTTAAGGCAGAACACCAGAAACCCTCAGGTCTACTACAACAATTAGAAATGCCTGTATGGAAGTGGGAACTTATAACCATGGACTTTGTTACTAAGTTGCCCAAAACCAGAAAAGGTAATGATGCGATTTGGGTAATTGTGGATCGATTAACCAAATCAGCTCATTTTCTACCCATGAAAGAAACCTTTAGCATGGAAAGGTTAGCAAAGTTGTATGTACACGAGGTAGTATCCTTACATGGAATTCCACTCTCCATTTTATCGGATAGGGATAGTCGTTTCACTTCCCACTTCTGGACAAGTTTCCAGGAAGCAATGGGAACCCGACTAAATTTAAGCACAGCTTACCATCCTCAAACAGACGGACAAAGTGAAAGGACGATCCAAACTCTGGAGGACATGCTTAGGGCATGTGTGATAGTTTTTGGAGGAAACTGGGATGACCACCTACCCTTAATCGAATTCTCCTATAACAATAGCTACCATTCAAGCATTGAAGCTGCCCCATTCGAAGCACTATATGGACGAAAATGCAGAACTCCAGTCTGCTGGGCAGAGATAGGAGAAAATCAATTATCAGGTCCTGAAATTGTGCAAGAGACCACCGACAAAATTTCTCAAATCAAGGAAAGACTGAAATCTGCTCGAGATTGCCAGAAAAGTTATGCCGATAATCGACGCAAGCCACTAGAGTTTCAAGTTGGAGACAAGGTACTCTTGAAAGTTTCTCCTTGGAAAGGAGTAGTTCGATTCGGTAAGAAAGGAAAGCTAAGTCCAAGGTACGTAGGACCATTCCCAGTAATACAACAAATAGGGCCAGTGGCCTATCGCTTACAACTACCAGAAGAGTTAGCTGGGATACATGACGTATTTCATGTATCCAACCTCAAGAAATGTCTATCGGACGAATCATTAGTAGTCCCTCTTCAAGACATCCAAGTGAATGAAAAGTTAAAGTTCGTGGAGAAACCGTTTCAAATAGAAGACAGAAAGATCAAGTTTCTCAAGCACAAAAGGTTGGTACTGGTCAAGGTCAAGTGGGAGTCGAAAAGAGGACCCGAATACACCTGGGAGCTGGAATCGGAAATGAAGCGAAAGTATCCTCACTTATTCCAATAAATCTCGAGGACGAGATTCTAAATAAGGTGGGGAGGATGTAAGGACCTTTAAAAATGTCCCAAACCGACCCAAAAGTGAAAACCCGGACCCCCGAAACCCTAATCCATATCAAAAAATCAAGAAAATCATATTTTTGGTCCTCTCGCGGGCCGCTTAAAGCACAAGAAGGCCCTTACGCGGGCCGCGTCAACTTAACATTGTTCCGGATAACTGTTCAAGCCACGTGTCGTCCACCTGGCAAACCTACTCGTGACCCAGCAAGCCTACACGTAGACTAGGTTCCCACGCGGGCCGCGACAGACCCATTTTTCAGCTATAAATAGAACTGATTGTGACACTCTGGATTTTCCCGAGCAACCTTCTTGTTTCAGTATTGCGTGTACATATTATTAAATGAAAGTTTGTGATTTATCTTGATATGTTATGTGTTGATAATGTGTACGTATAATGTATAGTTATATATATGTATAGGTTTGTAATGAGCCGAGACCAGGAACCCGACTCGAGACCACTCAGTCTCGAGTAAACAGTGAACAGTTGGGCCGGTTGGGCCATACACCCGAGAAACCCACTCGGAAACCCATTAGGGTGCACCAACTCGGAACGGGTATAAAACCCATGAGGATGACCAACCTTGCCACTTTTCACCATTTGCAAACATTCCCTCACACTCTTATCCACCCTCTCAACAAAACCCTAACCACATCACCCTCTCCTCTCTCTCGGATTCAACCGGCAACAACAAGGAACCTCGGTCAAGCTCATTATCATCACTCGGAGACTTTACTTCATCATCTTCTTATATACCTCGGTGTCACATATCAACCGGTTAGTGTTTTAGATGTTCACTAGGTGTTTATGTGTATAATGGTGCTACTTGCTTTGAATGATTAAATGATGGATGAAATATGAGAACTCTTGTATGTAATGAATTGCTAAGATATTTGAATGGTGAATGATTTGTAGTTTGGGATGCTTATGGTCATTCGATTTATGTTAGAAATTATAGGACAAATGTCGATGATAAATCTTATGCAAGCATGCTATTGTATTGATTGAATATGCTAGATTTAGGAGCCGATGATGTTATTGACTTGAGTTCATGCTAGGATAGATTTTCTTGAATGAGCATGTTGTTATGATAAAAACCCTAAAATGATGAACTGTTTGAATATGTTATGAACATTTAAAAATTGCTATGTTTGATCTATTTTGAATTAAAATCAGACAAGAAAACATGTTTGTGTGTTTTGGGTTGGATAGTACACAATATCATGAAATCGAAATTCTATTGGTTAGTACAAAGCTGGCACATGTTCTAGAATCAGCAGGTAATGCGAGTCGAGACCCCCGGTTTCGACTCGAGACCATTAAGCTACAACTCGAGACCGCAGTGATTGCGACTCGAGACCATCAAGTGACAACTCGATACCTCATAATCTCGACTCGAGACTGAACTCGAGACCTCGGAGGTTGCGACTCATGCCTGCACCACTCGAGACCAGCCATTACAACTCGAGATCTCCTGGTTGTGACTCGAGACCGCATAATCTCGAGTCGAGACCACCTGGTCTCGACTGGGCTGCTTGTCTCCGTTATTGGGCCATATTGTATGGACTGTTCACGCTTATTACTGTTTAACTGGATTATGTGTTACTGAACATGTGATAGGACTGGCCCAATAACCTTATGTGATATGTATGCTATGTGTTAGATACGTGTAGGATATACGTGACTTCTCTGTACCCAAACCTGACCTATACCGGTAACCATGTTAGGACGTGGTGACCAACGTGTTTGACCAAGTAACTAATCTGCCGAGCAACCCAAGGTGAGTTCACAAACTACTAATACATGCGTTCCCGGTGGTTGGGAAACGGAACTTATAACAACACTATCCCCTTGAAGGGATACAAACCTACTTTTATCCCCTTATGCGGGACTTTTAGTTAATTACTGTTTATACTGGATGCAACAAGCAACACTAAACGAAACTCTATCACTCAAGTCCTCACTTCTTAATACCGATTAGTCGCCGGGGTCTGGCGAACGGGTTATTAGTTGATAGCGCTATTTAGGTCTCACCAACCTCACACCGTGCCCGTATATGGGATCGCGCGTGAACTAATGTACTCTGGCAAAACCGTCAATGATGATAGAACATTGACAAACGGGGCACTCTACGGAAACGTACGGATGAATAGTATTCGGTATTGTAAAAACAGTTGAGTAGCTTACTTATGGGGTAGCTCCCCATGGCATGTATAAATGAGTAAATTAACTAGTGAAACAAGTTTTTGGAAATTAAAAACTGGACAACTCGTGAACTCGCCAACATTTTTGTTGATACCCTACTGCATGCTTTGCAGGTACCCAGTGACTCAGGAGCTTGCAGCTTGGGAATGTGTAGTGGTCGTCTAACCCATGTGTTGGGTTCTAAATAATCTTGAACTATGAACTTTGTTTAGAAACTGTTTGGTTCATGCTTCCGCTGCTTACTTAAACGGTTATTTGAACTTAAACTTTTAAAACTTTGAACTATGATGTTTACTAACTATTATGGTTGGTGAAACTTCTTACTATTAACCAATGCTCAGTATAATTGGTGGCTGGATCCTGGTCATGTCACTCGCCAAGCGGTGGTACTCCGCATGTGGTTTTGGGGGTGTGACACTGATCATGGCATGTTCACTGGTGTCGAAAACAATTCTCAAAAATGAAGTGCTACTACTCAATTTCGAAAATTAAGGTAGTGAGGCGCTGCTACGATACAGGGTATTTACTCGATCGCTACTACGATTCAATGTCCGAATCAATTGAAACTATCCGATGGATGTTTAAGTGATGCCCACATTAGGGCCATACTTTGTCATTCGTTGTGAGGGTTTTTAATCTCGTGAGTTATCGTAAATGATGTATTAGTTACTGACCTAGTTCGTGTGCATTGTTATTTAAATTAGGTTACAAGGCTAATCAGTAGGCTAAACTCTGCCCGTTTAAAACTGCAATGTGAGTCATTCTCTTTTTATCAATAATGTTTTACAATACTCCAAGTTATTTTCAAAAGTTATAATTACAGGGATTAAGTCGTGGTTATCTTGAATCACTGGCTAGTGGGGTATTGTGCACATTACTAATTTCTCACGGTTAGGCTAATAAATCCTAACAGTGATAATCATCACTACTTGGGTGAAAGGACCCAATAGTGGTATGACCATCGTCACCAGGAAGTGACACGACGCCAGATAAAAATAAGATAAAAGCCATTGTAATCGCTCTTATGCTGTAATTAATAACTACGTGTCGTTTTATTTAACCTGAATGACTCGCCAGTATTTCCCCGCTGATAAAATATTTTCAAAACATGTTTCAGGTGACTACTGTGAACCAAGGAAAAGTGCTACGGATCACTAACAAGCTTGAAGTAGTGGCTCAGTTAAATAAATAAACATGTTTTGTAAATCAGGGAATTTCCTTGTGAAATTCCTTTATTGTAAATTACGGGGTTTATCCCGAATTATGAAATAAAATAATCGGGCATTTCAAGTTTTAAAAGATCTTGTAAAATCTTCCGCTGTCAACTCAATGAACAAATACCATGGGTTTTCTGTCCCGCGCTCCTGGACCGGGTAAAACTGGGACGAGGGCCGTGACACAAAGATACGACATCGCCTGTAATTCTCCAAAGATCTTGTCTATGTCTGGCCCCTTACCTGAAAAAATTAACTCATGTCGTGATTTCCACTGGTTCTACGTTCGAAGTTGTCCGCTAGACAAGCGGTTCGATAGTTTGATAAAGATTTCCACAGATTTGGCGGAAAGGATAAGCTGGTTCGATAGTTTGATAAAGATAAGCACTTGGTTCTACGTTCGATGTTGTCCGCTAGACAATTAAAGTATATTAACTAACGTATAGTTTTTGTAAGTTATTTATCAATTACTTATAGATAGAGATATTAGGGTAATTATTAATAAAACCTAATTAAATCATAACTTATTATTCTTTCAAGTCTTTTGCATATAATACATTCTAGCTTATATATTCTTTTATACTAAGATTTAATATTTAACTGATAGTAGAAAGGAGAAATATGTAATTAGTTATTTAATAAGTTAATTAAGGGTAAAATAGTAATTGATAAGAGTATTTTAATGAAAAGAGGAAATATGTAATTTATGTGGGTTGAGAAGGGGAAATATGTAATTGAACTTTTTGTTTGGGGAAATATGTAATAAGCCCTATTAGGAGGGGGAAATATGTAAAAATCCCTAAATAATTTAACATGATGTTGGATAACTAGGAACAAATAACCTAGTTAAATGCAATGCAAACTAGAGGGGCTAAATTGTAACATGAGAAAACCCATGTTTTATAAAATATGAATTTAACACACAACACACACACATCGTGTGTGTGTGTGTGTGTGTGTGGAATGTTCAGAAGAACACAAGGGGAGCCAAACCCTAGTTATGAAAGATCTTCAAATTGAATGGTGAATCGAAGCTCAAACCTATAAATGAACATGAATTAATGATCACCTACACAAGGGGATCATGAGCTATGTCTTGAAACTTAGATTGATGATCTTATATGAAGTGGGTTATGTTTAATCCGTGAATTGTTATGAAATTGATCATGTATATGTGTTAGAATCACCATATAGAACATGAATTAGGCATGATTTTGCTTGATTTGATGTTTTAAGGTGAAACCCAATTGTTATGGTGAAGATGGTGACATGGATATAACATCCATGTCCAATTCTTGTTCAATATTGATGTATCATGTTATGTATGATGGATTCTTGTTAGATGAATTTAAAGAAATGTGGTGCTTGATATGTTTGATGTCTACATGTGAATGATAGTTGTTGATTAGTAAGAAGATTTGATGAACTAAGTAAGAGCTTAGAAGATTATGCATGAATTAGTTGTACATTGTGCTTAGAAAGTAGTATGCACACCAAGTGTATGCTGAAATGTCTAAGTGAAGTTAGGATGCGAAACTGTATGAAACGGCTTGATATATATATGAATGAAATATGATAATGATTTTGAGATTATGTTAAATTACTAGTTTGAATGTGGTTGTAAGCACATTTGCATCGTGAATATGAAATGTATATAGCGTCATTTGTATAGCCTATTATGATATCAAGGATATATGGAGATAAGTCAAAAGTTCATATGATAAACCGTTGACTTTTGAAAATCAAATACGCATAAGAAGCATGACTAGACTTGTTGTCGTAAATGTAAGATTATAGAAAGTTATATGACACATGTTATATAAATACGCGTTATATGGAATGACATGATGAATTATATGAGTTGAAAGGATGTGAAATTGGATATATGTCTTATGCTTGTTAGAATTGACTAATGAGAGTCAAATGTGAAATACGCAATTGAATGTGACCGTTAACATGTACAATCATGTATGCTAACAGGAATGTGATCTCGATGACATGAAAGTATAGGGATCATGTCGAGATGGACTCAAGCATGAAAGGCTAACGGGTCAAGAGGAGCAAGGAAGCGGATACGAGCACGGATGCATAAGGTAAGTGATATATGGAATCATTTATTCTTTAATAAATGAAGTTTGGTGTGTTGAATATAGGGAACCATGTAAGAAGATTATGGGTAAGAGTATGTACCAAAGTAAGAAGTGTTATGGTAAGCCATAGATAGTTGTTTATGTCGAAACTACACGGTAGAAACGAACGGGTCAAAATGTAGAAAGAAGTATGGCGTGATGTAGTAGTTGGTTTGATCATGGGATTAAGACTTAGAAGGTTATGGAGCTTGATTATGATTAAATTAAAGTACATGGAAGTTCGATTTGTACAAGGCTTGAATTCTTTGTTGATGCTTGCCGTAGCATACGGTTGGCATACCGACAGGGTGAAATAAACGTATGGGTTGTGACAATTAATCTGGGTTATGCCTGATAACCTAGATGACCAGATAACTCGTCTGGGTTATGCCTGAAAACCTAGTGTAACACCTCGTAAAATCACGTCCAATAAAGTATTGACACGTGTAATAAACCCTAATAAAGTCAAACCTTGAATATAAGGGACTAATTTTTCGAAAATCGAAAAACATTAATTATGAAAGAACTGGAAGTATTATCATACCTAAAATAAGTTTCTAAATAACCTTTTATGGTTTTATATATTCACAAATGAGCCACTTGTTAATCAAGTGTAGCCGTTTATGTGATTAATTAAAAGTTTGCGCAATAAAGGGTTAAAAGCGTCAACATGTAAATTCTTACCTCTGAGTGACCTTTTAACAAACCGAGAGCCTCATGATATTTGATTATACTCTCGGGAATGCCAATCATTGGCCATCCAAGGCTTTTATGCCCAAAAGTGAAGTTACGCGCAACTTTGCAAGTATAAGGGACTAAAAGTGTCAATATGTTTAATTATACCTCTGAATGACCTTTTATCGAGCCCGAAGCATTATGATGTTCAATAATACTTTCAAGAATGCCTAATATGGATTATATGAGGCTTCAATGATATTAAATGATGAGTTACGCAAGTTTGTGCATTAGAGGGACCTAAAGCGTCAAACTGCTAAAGTATACTGATTCGTATGTTATCGGACCTTCCGGAATATGACCATGAGATAAACATACTCTATTTATCCTTATTATAGCTTAGATATAGGCTTAGAGGTGTTTGGTGCGCAAAAATAAGCTTTTAAGTCATGCAGGGACTAAAAGTGTCAAAAAGCGCACAAGTTTGTGTTTACGCGCATATCTTACATTCTGAATATCCCCGGACACCCAAAAATTTATGTAAGCACTAAAATATTTTATTTTAGTGTTTGGCTTAATAAAATTCCATTCGTCGTGTCGTTTGGATCGTTTTTCGCGTCCGTCCGTGTTTCGTCGTAATTAACCGAACAACGTAACCGTACGACCAAACGAACCGACATCCGGCATATTTTTGAGCATGTTTCATGTTCCCCATACTTAGGCATCATTGTAGAGCCTTGAAAATGGTTTAACGGGCCTTAGATGAGTCGGAAATGGCATTTGGAAGTGCAGGGACTAAAACTGTCAACAAATGAAACTTTGTTTGGCTGACCAGGTCCTTACGGACCTCAACACTGTGGATGTTACGGTCCGTAAGCTTAGCCCAGATGCAGAAACTCGTTTTTTTTTGTCTGTTCAGCCCATGTAAACGACAACTATAGCCCTTTAACACTTCCAAAGGCCGCCTAAACTGATTTTTAGACCTTAGGGACACTTGTTACTGATCCATGATCATGTATAGCATGATTTGTCATGATCTTAAGGGATCAAAATCACTATAAAAGGCCCTCATGGTTGCAACCATTTGATCACTCACTTCATCTGCTTTCTTGGAGCTTCCTGGAGCATAAGAGCAGATCCAAGCCATCCCTAATAGTGCATTAGGCTTTCGTAAGTATGCTTAACCTTTCTTAGTTGAGTTTTTACTTAGTTTTAGCTTAAAAGTCAAACCGTCGTAATTAACGGTTGACTTAGCGATTAATCATTAATGGTCCAGTGACTAGTCGAATTGAGAGTAGTTATAAGTTGGTAATTATGTGGGCAATAAACCCTTAAAAGGGCACCCTCTGATTCCCACACTAACTAGATCAAATGTCGGGTCAAAGTTGTTTAGAAAAAGTCAACAGGATGCTAAATTTCAAGTTAATACATAATTAGCGATGTAGAACACATACAACCTGTTTGATCATTAATATAACTTGGTAATTAGTGTAAGAACATGTCTAAACATGTTCAACCCGACAATTTTCTGTTTAGACCCGGTTCGGAACCGAAAGTCGCAAAGCTTTGACTTTTGCTTTGACTTCAGTTCTGACCCGTTTAGGCATGTTTTAGGAATGCCTTAGAGCTTTAATAGGACCAGGTTACATGCTTGTATAACCCTATGTGATTATACACCATGGTTCATTAGTTAACCAATTAATATGCATGATTCCGTTAATTGCTCATATGTTGACCATTATGCCCTTTGCACCTTAAAACGTGATTTTTAAAAATGTAAAAGTGTAGAAACCTTAGCTACTAAATTATAAACTTGCACCCAAAATTTGACATCAGTTTGAGGTGTAGGTTGAGAGTTATGCTCATTAGCGTAACTAGAAAGCTTCTTTAGCGATTTAACGACATAATTAGCGGATAGCCTATTTAAACATACTTTTTGATATCAAAATCTTTACCCACTGATGTAATATATTATTTTGGGATTTTTGAAGATTTTTAATTAATTTTAGGCTGAGCATAACTTATAGTCATAGGCTTAATCCGGTAATTGTCGGTTTTGCCCTTACGGGCTATAAAATGAGTTTTACATATCTAATTGACTCCAAACCTTTTGCTACTGATTATAAATGATAAATAAATTATTTTAAGCCTTCTGGAATAATAAAAATATCAGCTTTATATATAGAACCCGGAAATGGCTTCTAATCGCCTTTTTAAGCGTTTTTAAGGCATAGTATGTACTAATACTATTTTAAACATACAATGGTTGATACCTACTGATATTTTAGGTAAATTATAATATTTTAACAGTAAGCAAAAGTTGTTTAACTCAGACTTCAGTTTTGAGCTTTTTGGCTTATGTGAAATTACCAAAATGCCCATACGGTGCATAGTTTGGTTATAATAGATAAATTTCACATATATACTTTACCCTACTGTTATAACTTAGTAAATTAAGTATTTTTACTGATTATATCAGACCTGTAACTCAGGTAAATACTTAAACTCTTTTATAACCTTTTAAATGACCAAACTACCCCTACGGGGCATAGTTTGTGTTTAAATTCTTTTCGGGCATAATAAAAGACATCTTACTAATGTCACAACATATTTGAAGCATATTAACTTAGGAAACCTGTATATGGCTCTCATGAATACCCGTTACGCTATTTATGCGTTCGGTTCGATTTATATAACTAGTTTACATAAATTAGCCGAAACGGGTCAAACCTTATCGGTTTTATCTCAGAATCCAGAGTGTGTATGAAATACCCATATTAAGCAAGTATTCAAACTTGTCGGGCCTAAATCACATTCTATCCGGTCTTCGCTTAAACATGCGTACGAACCGTATCTTTGAAACTAACCGGTCTAAGCTTAAGCTTAATTAAAGACCCGTTAGGAATCTAATAGGTTATTAAAAACCTTCGTTCCAGATTAGGAGCCCAGTAAAAGCTATCTGTACTTGCTGATTTGATATACGGTTGGGATTGAATTTATATTTAGCTCAGGTAAATACTTTTAACTTATTTTCCCTATACGGGCTTGGGTTACGGTATATAAAATACCGCTTGGTCGGGCATTAAATCTTCCATCGTTTGGTGGTTAATTGAATAATTTAATCAGCCCGTTTAAACTGTTTTGTTTACTTAAAGCCTTTGGGGGGTTAATGACCATGTCCCGGATATCCTTGGCATCATTTTACGAAATGGCCACGACTTAAGCGCGGAGTGTAGGCGTACACTCGTCAGTGCATAAATAGTTGATGTGGTGTGTCTATTGATCTTTAACCCGGTACGTCCGGGCTACTGAACGCATAAGGAACATGTAATTCGTTCACAAGATTATATATTTAAATGATTATCCCAAGTATAAAAGATTAATTTTGCCTCTGTGCATTTTAATCAAATTATAAAAGATATTTTGTGCCACGTGCATTCAAATTAATTTTCCTAAACCATTTTCAAAATGAGCCAGTTAATTGTATTTACCAGTGTAAAATGACGTATTTTCCAAAAAGGCTAAATGCAGGTACTATAGGTAATAGGCTGGCTACTCCAGGCATCAATAATCAAGTCTCGCAAGCTTTAGATGTTAAAGTCTGTTGAACGATATTATCTTTCTGTTAAAGATCCGCCTGTGGATCCATCTTACGTTCCGTTGTAATAATTGATATTAATTTGAATCGGATTGTAATATATTTTATCTTTCATTTGCTTCCGCTGTGCATATATATATATATATTGTGGTTTGACTATGATGATATCAACTACGTCACGATACTCCCCCACCGGGCCCACCGGTAATACGTGGAAAGTCGGGGTGTGACACCTAGATGACCATGTAACTCGTCTGGGTTATGGCTGATAACCTAGATGACCAGGTAACTCGTCTGGGTTATGCCTGATAACCTAGATGACCATGTAACTAGTCTGGGTTATGCCTGATAACCTAGATGACCAGGTAACTTGTCTGGGTTATACCTCAGAGATTAACTGATAAGGAATTGATGTTGAACCAGATATAGAAGTTAGAAGGGTTTTGACATATATACCCGTTAGAAAGTATGATTGAAGGAATGTTAAAGAAATGATTATCATTACACACATTCATTGAAGAGTGTTTATGAGGTGTGATGAGCGTGTACAAAAGTATGTGTGGGAATGAATTAAGTCTAGAGGCATGTATAAGTATGAGTATGGATTTACCTACATGTTAGTAATGGAATCCATAGGTAAGCACGATTAGAAATAAGTATGCATGTAGGTTGATACGTATGAGACTTATTTATATGGATGTTTGTGACTGGGATATGTTAGTATAATCATGTGGGAATGTAAGTGGTATATAAGAGCTTGTATGTATGTATGTATGTAGGTATGTATGTGTGTATAAATATACGTATGAATGTACGTATGCACAAAGTAGGATTTATTGTTTATGAAAGAATGAGTCTTGTATATATGTATACATGGCTTCAATACATTTGAGTATTCATGTTACTAATCATGTGCCTTGAGAATGAAATGAAAATACAGGTATACTATTGTGTCCTTATGAAGATTTGATGATTGGGATGCAAGATTGTATTCGGAAAGATAAACATAAAAGAATAGCATGAATAGAAGAATGCGGAATGGTCATTTAATTGCGTATGTCTAGATTAAGAATGATGTCAACAAATATTAATGACGCGCATGTATGTGGTGATTGAAGGTTGCACGGAATTAACATCATTGTGGAGACTAAGAGGTTAAAGATCGAGTCGAAGAGCAAGGATTGTACGAGAAGTGCGGTCTCATAGCTTGTATTTATGCATCACATTCAACGCGTTAATCAAGAATGAATGTTGTAAATCCTTTCAAGAAGTGTCCGGCAGATTATAAATGAACCTTTAAGTATGTCATATAGACAATATATAAGAAAGAATCTTGAGTCGGTATTTTCACTACGTCTCTTATAGCCAAAACGTTTTAGGTGCTGTTTGTTTTTTGCTAGAAGTACTTCCTGACCTCTTATGTCTGCGCCGTGCAGACCACGCGCAGACCTTTAGGTCTGAAGACAGTTTGTTTTTTCGAAGAGCTTTCACTAAAATAGGTCTGCGAGACCTCTGTTTGATACATACATAGTTCAACATCTTCTTCACTCTGCAGACCTCTTCTTCTTCTCCTCCCACTTCTTCACCCCTTCTACTCCAACCCCATCTCCTCCACACCTCGATTACATGTTCTATCAGACACAAATCAAACTCGATTTTCCAACCCTCTATTCACCCCTCTCCTAATCTCAACACAAATCAAACTCGATTACATGTTCTATCAGACCTGCAACTTCGTAACATACCTGCAACTTCGTAACAACCGTCGAACTCGATCTGAACCACCGCCGTCGAACTCGATCTGAACCACCGCCGTCGAACTTCGTAACAGACCTGCAACATGTTCTATCAAACTCGATTAAATCACCACCGCCGTCGAACTCGATCTGAACTTCGATTCACTGCCGTCGAGCATCACCACCGCCTTCGAGCATCACCACCGCCGTCGAACTCCTCTCTCTAGCCGCTCCATCTCTCTCATCAACCTCTCTCTCTTTACGTCATGTTGGTGGTGGTGGTGGTGGGAGATGGAGTGGATTAGCAGGTTTGATGGGGGTGGTGGAGGCGGTGTGTGGTTTGCAGATCTGAAGGAGAAAGGGCTAGGGTTGGAAGAAGAGAAGAGATGTTTGCAGATGTATGTGGGTTTTTGATAACCAAACACTCTTTTAATTAGACTCCGCAGACATTTGGTCCATCTTTTCTTGTGCAGACGTTTGCAGATGTGGTCCGCAGACTACAGACATTTTGCATCTGAAAAAACAAACAGCACCTTAGGGTGTTACAATTTTTGAGTGATCGAGTGTCAATCGATGACCAATCATTCGGGTACGATTCTAAATTTTTAACTTACCTTTAATTATTGTCCCTAAAACCCTCTTTTACACATCGTCTTCACTCTCCAGTCTCCCCTCCCGCCACTAAAACCCTCTTGAAAACCGTCCAACTAACACACTCAAACCCTAGATTCTTCATTTTTCTCAGCAAATCGTCACTCATCTTCAACAATCTTCGAATCGTTCAAGCTTCATCTGCTCTAATGCGATGGTGACATCCAGAGACGTACACGAGATCGTCTCAAAGCTCTCATCCGATAAAGCAAAACCTCGTGAGGTAAATTTTGTCTATCGATTGTTCATTTCGTTATCAATTTCGGTTGTAGTGATTAGCGAATCTGTTTTTGTAACCGTATACTTTGTTTACCGTGATTGTTTTGAGAACAGGAAGGGATTAAGTTGTTGAATACATGGCTAGAAGGAGAGAGGTTGATCGAATTTTGTCGGTATTTAGGGCGGAATACGTCGATGCTCAAACCGCATGAGATACCACACGGTAAGATGAATGCATTGTCAATTTGATAGAAATGTAGAATAGTCTGTGATTCTGTTTGCAAATGATATGATCATTAGTTGTTAGTTGTTAGGATAATTATAGTTTATGATCAGTATTGTACAGCGAGAGTATTTAGGTATCGGTTTGATGGACCGGATAAGTGGATTTTGCCAATAATAATAGTTTATTGAGTACATTACATTAAACATATATTTGTGCTGTATGGATGTATTGTGGATTATATTTTGTTAGGGCTGTATGAATGTATATTAAAACGAGAGTTTATTAGTCGGGAACTTGTGGTTTATTCATAAGATCACTAGTTAGTGCTTATTAGGATGATTATGATCCGTAATTAGGTATCAATTTCATCAATAACAGTTTATTTTGTCTAGTTTTAGATTTCTATATGTTCAATGCATACACTAGACATGTATTTGTGGTGTTTGGAAGTATATTAGAACATTACAGTGGGAGTTGAATGTGGATTTTACTTTGTTAGTGCTGTATGGATGTATATTAGCACTTTACAGAGGAGCTGTATGGATGTATATTAAAACAAAAGTTTATTCATCGAGAACTTGTGGTTTATTTATAAGATCATTAGTTTGTGCTTATTTGGATACTTATGATTCTTCATCATCATCAGCATTGTGCATTGATAGTATTTAGTGTAATGTATGCATGCATTAAACTTGTAGAAATCCAACATTAGACTCAATGAACTCTTATTGTCAAATTGATGGTTTTTAGGTATCAGTTTGATGGACTGGATTTTGTCAGTTAAAGTTTATTGATTACATTATACTAGACATATATTTGTGGTGTATGGATGTATATTAGAACAATAAAATGGGAGCTGAACTTGAATTTTATGTTGTTGCAGCTGAAACATGGCCTTTTCTTGTTAAATTGCTTACTAAAGCTATACAGCTGGAGGTATCTGCGAGCAAGAAGCGTCCGCCCAAATTGGCATTTGCGAAGACTCTTAGAATTGTAGTACAACGAGCAGAAGATGGTATGTTTTTGGGTAAATTTTAATAAGAAAATGAATGTTATGCTATATGTTTGTATACCATCATTTGACCTGAGATGTAGTTTAATAAGAAAATGAATGTTATGCTATTAAGTGCTTTGCGTATAATAAAGTCTTGTTTTATTTGTACTGTTGACAGGTAAGAGTCTGCATCTTCTGTCTGTGGCAAAATTACTTTTCAATCATATATGGGAAACTTTAAAAGACGTTCCAAGCTTCCAATCAGAGTACGGAATTATTCTACGGCATCTTTTGGCAGTTAAACTCCAGTTTCACTTGAGGAAGCGTGTGTACTCTAGTAAGTACCTATATCTAATTTTCAGAAATAAATAGTTTTCGTAAAATTGTAAATGAATCTCATCATTTACCATGATTCGTAAGGTCTGGTGCTTCTGTATATGGGAAAGGTTGAGATAAGCTTGAGTGAGCAGCGCAGTTACGGACAAGCAAACCCCAAGGAGGAAGTCTTTCGGTGCATCCTCACCCTTCATTCACTTCTTGATAGTCCTCCTGGAGATTTTTCTGATGATCTTCGGGAAGGAATAACAAAAGGTTTTATCGAGATATTCTCCAATTTAAGGTAAAAGAGTGGATATTTGGTATGGCTTATGTAGGCCTGTAAACGCACCGTACGTTCATGAACTGTTCGTGAACTTGTTCGGCGGGAAGTTATGTTCGTTTATTTAATAAATGAAAGAACATGAACACTTGTTTTGTTTGCTCATTTATGTTCGTCCATTTGTGTTCATTTATGTTCGTTTATATGCATTTGTTTATGCTCGTTCATTTATGTTTGTTTGTTTATGTTCGTTTCACTTTAAATGCATAAATAGTTATATTTATATAAATATTAAACATAAAGGACCTTTCTAACTACTTATATAAATATAATTAATTGGTAATTAGGCTTTCTAGTAATAAAAATGAGGTTTCCAATGGAATTTATCGTAATCATATTTGTTAATCACGAATAGCGACAAATAGCGATAAGGTACCTATATGCTACATAGCGAATAACGATATATAGCGGGCACTATTTTATAAATAGTGATACACTAGATTTTTTTTTTAATTTTTTTATATGTTCATTATATCAATATACCCTAGTATATACGCTATTTTACATGTATATTTAGCAAAAACCTAAAATTAGCTATATTTAATTGCTATTCATATTAAAAAACATTAAAGGCTGCTATCTATCGCTACAGACCATATAGCGAGCATGGACGATAAGCCACGCTATTTGCTATAGCGACAGTAGCGATCGCTATTGACAACTATGATCGTAATTAATCACTAATATATATGTATATATGTGTGTGTACGTGCGTGTGTGTGTGTAAAATTACTTTATGTTCATTTATATTTAGTAAATTATGTTCATTTGTGTTATTATTGTATTGTTTGTTAAATTATGTTTGTTTATGTTCGTGAACTGTACGTTAAAGTTAAAACCAACGAACATAAACGAACATGAAAGTGCCCATTTTCTTGATAAGCGAACACAAACAAAAAAATGTGTTCGATTAAATGTTTGTGTTTGGTTAAAGTTAAACGAACGAACACGAACATGCCTCTGTTCGTGTACGTTTGGTTCATTCATGTTCGTGTTCGTTCGGTTCATTTACAGGCCTAGGCTTATGAGGTTGACATTCTTTTCTCAGCGTTATATTCATAAATCATAACACAGCATAATTTTGTGTTCTGTTCAGGGATGAAGGGAAGGTTTTGCGGAAACTCGTTGAATGTATTAATACATATTTAATACGGGATGGTCCGAATATGGGCACTCAATCATTAGAAATTCATGATGCCATACATCAGTTTCTTTTTCGCGTTTGGGTAACTACCCATGATCGTGGTCTGAAGGTTATATTTGTTCTGTTATAAAAGTTTCATTTACGGTAACATGTACATGTATAAAATGAGTTCACCTGTCTCTTTTTTTTCTACAGGATGCACTTGTTTTATATGCGAGGTTACAGTTAAAGTTAGCAAGAGGAGCTACTGATGGCAGTGCTTTGCTGGAGCAACTTTTGGATATAATAGGAAAGGAACTTGATCACATTAACACATCTACTACCAGCCTGCCATGGTAGATTCTGTTTCTAAATACTTTGTCATTACCATTATCTTTACTAGTCGGTTTGACCCACATCATTTTTGTCACTTTATTAACGAACTTTATAAAGAGTTGATTAGTAACTATTAAACGTGATATGAAAACTAAGTTGTTAGGATGCTACTCTGTTTGTTTTGAATATACCAATGCAAGAGGTTGTAAGCATTGAAATACACTAAGGGTCAGTTTCGACCTGTTCTAGTTTGAACTAAATTTGACCCATTATAGGTAAAATATAATTCGAATGAATTTGCCAACTGTTTACTGTAGTTGTATTTATAGTTAAGATAATGCAATTTATGCAGGAATGATACAAACAGGGATGATAAGCGAGGTACTTTGACAAACTCACAATCTAGTTTGCTGGAGCTTGCAGCTTTTGTCTTTTGTCGGGTCAGTAATCTATGACTTTCGAAACTTAAAATTTTCAGAAGTCGCTTTCTTTTTTTCTTTGTTTGAAATTCCTTAAAAAGTTATTATAAGATTGGCAGATTTATGCGAGTCATTGTCTATGAAGTCTTCGATTCTAGTTCATGCTTTTTTTGTATGATCATCGAAATCTCGTTTATATCTGAAAGGGCTAATTGCATAAAAAGCTAACCAGCATTTGTTTAGGCTAGACGAGTCAACGTTTTCCAAACATTGTTACACGAGTGGATTTAATAAAAGTGACATGTGATTTAACCTTTTCAGGCATGCCTTATTCCATGTAAAGCACCTGTAACTGATAAACGAACCAGAAAGGAAAATGCTGTTGTTTATTTACACGAACAAATCATTAAAGGAAAATGGTCTTGGTAAGTTCATCAGCTCTCTGGTTTTTTGCTTCATTTTGTTCATAGTAATTGATTTTAAAGATTGAATAAGTAATTGATTTATTTTATGTTTTCTTATGTTTTTGTTTATGATAATTTCAGTGGATTAAAACAGTTTGTGGTTCTGATTCTATGACAGGAATTCAGCATTTTGTTTCCTTGTTCACGACTACTCTAGCCGTGTTAAGCACGAGTATTTAATCTACTGGTTTGAAGGATTATCAACAAACTTTGAGAGGTAAGTGTAAATCTGCTTAAATGTTGTTTATTTCTAATCTGTTCCATTATTTATCCTGTTCTTTATCTAACCAAATTGCGTCCGTATGAAAACCTATACTTAGAAGGTGCGTATAATATATTGGCAGTTCTAGTTCACATACATATGACAAGTTATCAACTCAATGGAAGTTCATGTAGAGGTTGC
Source organism: Helianthus tuberosus (assembly GCA_030545235.1). Taxonomy (NCBI): domain Eukaryota; kingdom Viridiplantae; phylum Streptophyta; class Magnoliopsida; order Asterales; family Asteraceae; genus Helianthus; species Helianthus tuberosus. The sequence continues at coordinate 170,222,260 of CM060358.1, read as the reverse complement.
TGAAATTTAATGTTGTTATTGTTCCCATTGTGTATATTATCTCAATATCTTAGACGCTATTAACTCATTGGAAGTTCATATAAAGGTTACTGAATGTTATTATAATGTTATCTACTGCCTCTCATGGTCTCATTTCATAAAGAAAATAATGTATCGAGTATAATGAAAATTAGCTCATACGGAGATGATGTTAGTTATGTTACTGTTTTTGCTTCTGACCATTCACTGTTGACATTAGTGGTGGCATTATTTTTATGTATACGCTTTTCAATTGCAGTCTTATTCTACTTTTGCTACTTGATATATGACATTTTATGCACTTTCGCCAATAGTCTAATATACATATATCTTGTATGGTAACTGTTTTGGTTTATTGTAGAATAATGAACGCTGCAACCATGGAGCATGCTTATGATGACCTACTGTGGACCCTAAGGTATTCGTATTATTTGTACTCTTGTGGTTGCTTTTAGATGACTGAACAAGCTGAATCATACACACGTCACAGACAATCTAATACAAAAGTGTTGTATATTTATATTTTTTAAACTTGAAACAAAAGTGTTGTATATTTATATTTTGTAAACTTGAAACAAAAATGTTGTATTATTATATTTTTTAAACTACAAAACTCAAGTTTGTATCTGGTTCTGTTGCAACGAACACCTAGGAGTCTTCATTTATCTTTGTTTCTGGTTTGTGCTCTTATTTTTTTTTTACTTTGATCTCTTACATTTATCTGTTTGCAATTCTAGGAGTCTTCAAGGACTATCATCGGTACTTCTGAGTCCTATTTATGGAGTAGATTGCTCGGGAAAAGTGGAATTTACCAATAATCAGGTGTGTTGTAGCTTCTTTCCACTTAGTTGGTGTGTAAAAAATGCGTGTTTAAATTAAAGCAGGTCAATTGTTTCACAAAATGTACTTTTAATCTAAGCAATTTATGCGGTAAAATATCGGATATCGGTCAAGGACCGATATTTGAGATATAGGTTATCACAGTGGGATATTAGTAAATTAAATATCATGCAGATATTATCTATATAGCAATTTAACACTAACAATTCAGTATACTCTCCTACCATTAACAAATTAACCTTTTGCAACTTGCAAAACACTAACAATTGTAGCAACTAGGAATTGATTTAAGACTTCTTACAACACCAACATTTAACACTAACAATTAACAATGACTTAAAACACTTATAGCAGCAATAAGAAGAAAGACTAACGAATGGTAGAACTAAGAAGAAAGGTATTGATATCAGGAATATTGGTGATATATTGGTCAATATCGCCGATAATATCGGTACCAATATTCAGACCGATATTAGACACCGATATATCACCGTTATTAACTGCATAGTTTTTAATGCATAAGATCTACTACACTTTTTCATTCAAGACATTAGATAATTTTTGAAATAATACGATTCTCTTAATCATGTTTGGCATGTAATTATCTATAATGATATTTTTTGGACAAAAAGTGTTTTGGGTCAATTCGACGTGACCAGAACGAAGACATCCGATTTGACCTGTTACCCAACCCGTCATTTTGCCACCTATACTTATTATGTTGGGGTACTGCCTACTTTTGTTCTTTTCTCATGAACATCTGCCTGTGCCATTTGGGTTGATGCAAGTTAATTCAGAAGTGAAAATCTTGTGTTATGTCAGCTATGTGCTTTTATTCAAACTTAACTGAATCTGTTGAAGGAGTGATGATGCAAAATTGCATATTACCTCTTAATTTCTGAACCATATGGTTTGCCAATAGATCTTTTGCAATGTTTCTCTTCAACAATAGATTTTTCAGCTAGCATATTTCCATCTTTTTGCTAAGGTTTAGATCCCATATAGCATTGCTTTGTCCATGGGTGTTTTCCGTAAAAGTTGATGGTGCATATTGTTACATCTTTGGAACCAATAATATTATGTTTATGGTTTTTTCTTCGATATTTCAGTCTTTAATCATCAACTTAGTTTTGTAGAATTCTCAGCTGTACAGAGGTTGGCATACAGTATGGAACACTCTACTACGCGGTTTACCAATGTTCAGTAATGTAACATCAGTTGTAAGTATTTCAAGTGTTTGCTTTTAGTTGATGATTTCATCACTTTTTTTAATGATTCCAATAATGTCATTGTGCTGTGACAAGGCCTTGTTTATCTTTTTTTTTCTGGTTTATTCAGGCAGATGCTGCTCTTATACTTCTTGGGAATATTAATTTGTGTGTAAGAATTCCTTCTGATTAACCAGCGTTTTTCATTTCTTTTATTAACCTTCTCATCTATGGATTTTTTTTTTCTAATTTTGGAGTTTACTGTTTTGCATTTTGCTTTTTGCTTTCAGGACCCATTGAACAACTTTATTGTAGCTCATGATGCGTGGGACCTGCGCTTGTTTAAAAGTTCTCCATCAGAGTAAGTTATTAGTTTGTGTACCTAGCTAGTATTCTTTTTGTTTGTCTGTGCCAACATCATGTTCATTTCTTACCATAATTTTAATCACCAAAGGAACGTTCCGTTTTGGTCAGCATTTTATTTTCTTAGTGCTTGCATTATTTTATTCCATTCCCTGTTTCTCCCTTCATCACCACCACCACGTGCCACTGCCGCCACCCACCACCCACCGCTGCCGCCACTCACCACCATTTTAGTTTCTTCGTCTTTTCCTTTGTTCATTCCATTACATTGTTCACTCCATTACCCCATACCAAACATATCCCAACTTTTAAATACCATACAGTCATAAATGTATGGTTCAAATTTGACGTTGATTTCAGAAGTTTTATATGAATCATTATGTTTTTTTATGCTTCTGGATATCACCCTGTTTTTTTTTTAAATTTTATTTTGTCAAATCTGATGTTTTCATCTGCTTTTTTGTTATGGTAATCAGGTCTCTTTTACGTTTCATATCAGGCTATTTTTCAAAGAAAGGATCCCATGTAAGTGGTTCTGGCTAGCTGCTTTGCATTTTACATGGTTTACATGAAGATATTCTATAATAGCTAATTAGTTATATATGCTCATTACAAAGTTGATATTGGCTCCCAATTTTTATGACCTACTCTTGTATTTAATTAGCTAATTAGAAATATTTAATTGACTAATTTGTGGGATTGTGAAAGTGATGACGATGAAAGCCAGTTGGAAAAGTAATTGTACAAACATAATATAGCTTCCACTTTCAGATGCTCACGTGATAAATAGAAATTTATTTTTCTATTAATATGCAAAACTTGTCATTTTACCATTAGCAATCTTACTGCCTTTTGTATGTTGTGTAGGGTGATATACGGGACGTTTTACATTTGAGAAAAGATCTCCTAAGGACAGTTATGGGCTTGCTTAACTGGAAGGTTTGTGTGTTATAACGTGCTGTGTAGTTTCCTTTTTCCTTATGTATCTTTAAGGCTATTATTTGCTTGCTGTCTGGACTCTAGAAGCTAAGAATTTTCTATTGAATGTTGATTTTGTTCTATTAACTTAAAATGATAAAAATCACCTTGTGGATATGCACATGCCATGAAAATGTTTTACCGTAGTACTTTTAAAGTAAAAACAACTAAAATAAGACTTACTGAAGCATACTTACAATGTTTTACCGTATGTTGATTTATGAAATCAAATGTGTTTCTTGATATTTTTGCTTGCTAGGTATTTGTGTATTTTTTTCGCTTACACTTTTACTAAACTATTACCAATTTACCATTACTTTTACTGTTGGCCAGTTTATTTATACTGAACTTATTTGATTTATATATACTTGTGTAGTTTTTGAGCTCCAAGAGGAGGTCTTGCATACTAATCGTATACAGTTTACAATGGCCGGTTTATTTGTAGTGAACTATAAATGCTATTATGATTACTTACTAGTAGTATTTTATTCAGGAGCGTTTGGTGTTCAATGAGCATATGGTTGTATTGTTGCCAGCGGCTGTATTCTCACTTTGTGCCGGTTCTGCTTGTTTTGCACATTGTGTTAAAGGATCTCCTTTGGCTTATCTTCTTGTAGATATCCCTGTAACCAGTGATGACAGCCCGGAGGTATATTGATTTTTTTGTTCAGCATGTTGATATGTCTTACCACATCATCAAAAATGTATGTTTATAATTTATCCAGATAATTATTTACATTATTTTATAGTTCAATTAATAGGTTTAGATTATAGTTTTCAATAGTGGTTGCTATGGTCGCTATAGCAAATAGCATAGCATATAGGTCGAAGGTCGCTACAGGGTATGTAGCCGTAAATAGCTAGCGGGATTTCAGTTAATTTTTTTAATTTTTTAAATATAAATAGCGATTAAATATAGCCATAAAATAGCTGGACTTTAGGTTTTTGTTAAATACACATGTAAAATAGTGTATATACCAGGGTATTTTGATATCATATACATATAAAAAATTAATTTTCTTTCTAGTGTATCGCTATTTATAAAATAGCGCCCGCTATTTATCACTATTCGTTATGTAGCATATAGGTACCTTATTTGTCGCTATTCGCCATTAACAACTATAGTTTAGATTAACTTAGAATATGAACTAGCAATAGAATAGCCGATAAGAATTTATATAACGTTTGGGTTTCAGCACCTGTATATTAAGTACCTGTATCTGCTCATTAATTAATAGAGCAAGATATTTACAGTTTTTTAAAAATCTTAACATTTGACTACTTTGATCAGCAAATCTGAATATTCAGCTCTTTTATAGATTCAAAAACTGGAGCAGGAAGGTTCACATGATTTGTTCGATTGCTCTGTGGAAGTGCTTGCTGAAGTTTGTTTTGATTCTCATGCAGAGGTTTCAGTCTTTCACTTAATCATATACTCTTTTTACATAAATGCATTTTATATTGCTTTATCCATAAAAAATCGTATTAGCATTTTAGTGGTATAGTCTAGTAATTAATTCTAATACAAATATACAGTATACAAAATATACTAATAAATTCTTATAAAACAGGGACAAAAGAATGTTTGTCGGTCAACCCAACCCGATCTACGTTGACCTGTAACATAATTTACCAGACCTGAACCTGCTTTGATCTAATTGGATAGATTGAAAGTGAATTAAATAGTGTTTTAAGTGTCTACAAGATTTTAAATTGCTTTATTCATAACATTTGTATCAGTATTTCATTAATATAGTCTTGTACTCATAGTAATACGTTATTCATTAATAATTTGATATAATAGGGACAAAAGAATGTTAGAGTTGCATTTAAGTGCGTACAACGTTACAAATTACTTTATCATTAAAAATATATTATCATACTAATAATATTGTACATACTCATATTATTTACATACGTTATTTATGATGTTCAATAAAAGGGACACAAATCTGTGTTTGCGTGACAACCCAACATGCTTTGACCCTTGAATTTACCATTACCGAACCTGTTTTGATCTATTACTCAACAAGACCATTTGCTGCCTCAAAGAATATTTACCATTTTAATATATTTCAGGTAGCTCAATCTTTGTCTTACCAGAAGGTGCGTCTTCCTCATCATTTGAGGGACTCACTGCTTCATGAAATGGAACTGAACATTCGAGAAGTTATCAAAAGCAAAGATATTGGAAAAATGGTTCTCTCAGATGTTCTCTTCATTTGTGCTCTGTTGTCCAATTTCATGTATGGTTTATATGCTTTAAGGTATGTATGTTCAAACCTTCATAAATATCAGTTTTAATGCTCATTCACATGTAATGCTTACATATGACAACTAGTATACTAGAAGACTGCTGTGGGGCATGGTGGTGGCCTAGAGGTGGCAAATTTGACCCGTTTACTTTTAAATGTGCCGATTTGGGTTGTGATCTGTCTCAAATGGGTATAATATTAAAGCGTAAAATGCCATTTTCGTCCGAGGTTTGGCCAGTTTTGTGACTTTTGTCCAAAGGTTTGTTTTTCCGCATCTGGATCCAGCAGGTTTGAAATCTTGCTATTTTCATCCAGCTCGTTAACTCCATCCATTTTTCTCTGTTAAGTCAGGGTATTTCTGTCTTTTTTATTAACTTAAAGGGCATTTTGGTCTTTTTCACTGTGTGTACAAACATTTAGCATAATGTACAAGTATTCAAAACATCCTTACTAAACAAAAACAAGTAGGTAAAAAGACGAAAATGCCCCTGAATTAACGGAGAAAAATGGATGGAGTTAATGAGGCGGGTGAAAATGGCAAGATTTTAAACCTTTTGGATCCAGATGCGGAAAAACAAACCTTTGGACGAAAGTCGTAAAAATGGCCAAACCTCAAGGACGAAAATGGCATTTTACTCTATAAAAATAGCTTAAATGGCGAACTGGTCAAATGGGTTGAACGGTTTGAAAGTTGACCAAATATTCTCTTAGTGTGCACACCCTCTAAAGTTATTTTATTACGGTTAGATTATTCTTGTGATAAATGTTGCTTCTAATCAAAGTTAACACATTAAGTGTGCGTATCAGATAACCAAAATTATTGGAAAGTTATCATGGGCGTGCATTTTTATTTTGTGCTGTTCACTTCATCAGGTTGAAAGAAGAAAAAGCCTCTTTTCTCACTGAAACCGGTCAATACATTCTAGAAATGCTGAGTCATGCTGTTTCCTTACTTGAAAAAAGTTCCAGTGATATTCGATCCGGTTGTGTTGGCTCAAATGTTGGTTTTGATAACATGAACTCCGTATCAACTTCCTTAAAATGTTTTATTAATTCACCACTCTTTACCTATCAAGAGTGCGACTCTACGTTGTATAACGCTATTATCCAATCAATCACGAGACTTTTGAAGGCTTTGGCTAAACTTTACGAAGGATTTTTTGATGACACAACTAATCTTCAGTCAGATTGGTCTAATCCAGATATTTCTGTTCAAGAATCTCACTCGTTAAAGGGCGATAAAACAATGGTTTTGGACATGGAGTTGGATGCAGATGATGATTATAAAGACGATATTATTAGTACCGGAGAGACTTCCAGAGCGTCTCCTGCTTTTAACTTGAAGCTGAATATTATATCGTTAATCTCAAACTTTTTCTCGATTCTTCCAGTTGCCACATGGGATGTTTTATTCAGTTTGACTCGAATAGAAAGTGATCACAGGGTAAGTTTGTAAATAAATATATGAATTTTTCCCTTTTATTTGTATTTTTTTTGCTGTAATATCCATGATCTAATATCCGTTTTTTTTTTTCCTATAGCTGATGGAATGCCTTCTGCTTAACCTGTGTCAACATCCTTGCTGGTCATCTTGCCAAGGATTTTCTGACATGGTACTTTTCGTATGAAGATATTGATTATTGAAATGACATTTTTGACCCATTTACTTGGAATGGGTCGATTGGGGTAATCATAAAAATGAGTAGGGGTGCAAACGGGCTGAGCCGAGCCCGAGCTCGTTTAACTTATGAAAGCTCGAACCCGAGCTCGGCTCGATTCAATTCGAGCTTTGTTTATAAAGCTTGAGCTCGTAGGTACTTTTTCAAGCTCGAGCTCGGTACATTTATTATTTATTAATTAATTACAGTTAATTATAATTATTATATAAATCTTATTTTTTTCATAATTTTATGATTTGTATCTATTATTATTTAAATGTATATTTACTATATTAATAAAAAATGATATATATAGTAGGCTCTTTTAGGCTCACTAGTCGGTTCGAGTTCGATCAGCGAAGCTCGGGCTTGGGTCGTTTACTAAACGAGCTTGTTTTTAGGCTCTGGCTCGAGCTGGTTTAAGCTTGGCTCGTTCAAGCTTTTTTTCGAGCCGAGTTCGAGTAGCTCGGCTCGTCTGCACCCCTAAACTTGAGCTTTAAAGGAAAAATGGTAGAACTAGTCATACGTCACCCAAAATGTGTTTAATGCATCAAACTTCCTAAATTATTTAAAAACATATAATTTATATAAATTTTGTAATCATATTTGACACACTTAACAGGGAAAATTGAAAAACGGTCTAAATAGGAAACAAACAGGTCAAATTGTTCTTTCAAGAATAAGATTATAACTAAAATAATATAAACTTTGTAATATTATTTGACACACAACTATTTTATATAGATGTTGTCTACAAAAGAGTCAAACGGGCCCTACCCTTTTCAACACGTAAAACCGTTACTCGTTTTGATCTGTTATACCAATTACCTTATCACAATATCACCCCATATTGCCATCTGTACTGTTTCTGTATGCCTGCGAATGAGGATAGTTTTTCGTGTCAACATTTATATTGATATATGGTTTTGCAGGTTTTATCACTGGACAAAATGGTTGATATGCTTTCCGATATTAAGCTTCATCCGACTAAGATACTAGCTGCTATATGCGGCTTGTTACAGACATTGACGTCCCTGAATAAAGTTCGAAAGGAAAAAGATCCAGCTAATTATATTAATTCAGTATTATCTGAACAGGTATCGTGTACCAATCTACATAGTTAACATTTACATGTAAATACAATAAACAATTAATCTGTCCTTGATGTTTTCAGGGCACATCACAAGTTTCGATGGAGTTAATTTTAGAAAATAATTCTCAGAGTTTGGTACCGCTGGGTGATCTTGTTAACAAAATTGCAGAAAATGACCAACTTGATTGGTGCAGTCGTGTTAAGATTGTTGATTGCATATGTGATTTTGTATCACTTAATCCTCAAATTAGCCAGGTGCTTATGGTTGTATTACTGTCATAAGTATATATTTCTTTTGATTCATGTAGCATTCTGTGGGTAGGGACATGAGGTGGCAAAATTGGTGGGTTTGGGTAACGGGTCAAAATGGGTTTGGATTTAAATGTGTACCTTTTGTACTAGTTACTATTTTTGTCAAAATTCTCTACTCTTTTATTAATAGTCAAGTGTCTCGTATATGATCACAAAAAATTAATATTTCAATAACAAATAACCTTTGAATAGCTGATTTTAGAAGCTTTAGTTAATTGAAATACACCTTTTGTGTGTTTGACACATTATTTTGACCTGATAGTGATGCAACGCAATCTGGAGCGTTCCATTCTTAAATAAATGGTTTGAAGTTGTCACCTCTTGTTTCTTTTCTTTTCTTTTCTCAAATTATTTTACTTAATATTACCATTAGTGCCTTATTGTTTGTGCTATTTGTGTGTACTTCAAATAGACTATGATCGAGAAGCTGCTACTGATGATCAGAGATCCTGACTTCCGTGTTCGGTTTTCTTTAGCAAGAAGAATTGGTGTTCTTTTCCAAACATGGGATGGCCATGATGAGCTCTTCCAGGATATACTGTATGATACATATGTTTTTTAAATTTATTTTGCAAATGCCATGTAATATTGCTTGCATTATTTAGGACAATTAAAGGCAGCATGCATTGGTCTTTGATCTTAACTGGATGTGGCAAAACGGCGAGTTGGGTGGGTTTGGTAACGGATCATTTTAGTGAGGGTCAAAACAGATCCACAAAAAAGTTATCGTGTATATCGTTGAACTTTTTTTATATAACTGATGTGCCATATATGATTTTAAAATTGTAATTTTACTACGTTAGTACAATTTTTTTTAAATAAAAGCGAGATCTAGAAAGGCTGCAAGGCTGTAAGCATAGAAAATGCATTTTCAGTGACTTTCGACCTGTTTTTTTAGCTAGTTTATTTATTTGATCTCTTTGAAATAGAACACCAGAACCAACTCCTTCATAAGTATATGGGTCAAAATTTCCACCCTTTTCTTTTTGCATTTCATTTTGAAATTATTTCTCATTGCTCTTAGTTGATCCTTCTCGTTTTGCTAGTTCAACATGTGAAAGCAATAATGAATACATGTGATTTTTATAAACATGTGAATACATGTGATTATTCTCATTGAGTCATCCTTGTTGTTTTTTAAGGTGCAAGTAACCACATCATAAGTATAGCTGATGCTTAAGCACCATAATTTGTTAGTAATGTGGATTACTTTAGTTTTTTTCTGTAATCATGCTGAGTTACACAGTAACATCGTTTATCATAGTTACACGGTTACATCATTTATCATTTATACCACTTTATCATATCTGATATCTCTGAAGCATATGATTGAACTAGAATGATGTTGTATATTGATTTACATGTAATTGAGTCATGCAGTAGCTACTGATCTACATTACCTTTTTAATGTTGTTTGGTTGTACATAGAGCTTGTTCCTGCTTTGTATAATATTAAATGGTGTGTATTTTTTTAATCTTATTTTGGGAACTTATTATAGTAATTGTGATTTACATTACTCATTGTATTTCTTCATGTTGCAGCTCAAATTTTAGTGTAAAATTGGTGGTGTTATTTAAGGGTATGCTTGTTAAAGCAAATGAAGTTTTAGCTGCTGGTCATCAACCTCAACCAATGATGGAAACAATTATTGTTACCCTTGGGCATGTGGCCCTGCATAGTGAGAAAATTGAGTTGGAGGTATTTTTATCTTAGATTTAAAAAAAAAACTAATTTTCTTTTTATTAAAGTAGAAGGAATTATTATTTTTTGTGTTTCAAAATGGCAAGAGAGTGGACCTAATTGTGAAATGTACTAATCGATTTACTTTTATCAAATCGCTTTTTGGAACATTTGATTTATGTGAAAATATATCCCTGTATGGATGTAGAAAAGTGTGCTTCTGTTGACTTTATTAATTTGTGATGGCACATGCAGGCTGTCTTTATGATCTGTGTTGTTGCCGCAATGGATTCGTCTCAGAGGTACTGTTCTTCTACTTTTACTTTGGTGTAATTTATATGTTTTTTATATGGAACTAGTGGGTTCCCACCTGCACTCCGCAGCGGGTTCGAAACGTAGATAAAAACAAGCAAATCGCGAGAGTTAAAGTTGCTTGATGTCTTAGTGAAGGGGCTAAACATGTCACTATTAAAGTTGAGGGTTAAAGTTGTCTTAGTTAAGGGGCTAAACATGTTAGTATTAAAGTTAAGGGGCTAAAGTTACTTATTATTAAAGCTAAAGTTGTTTTAGTTAAGGGGTTAAACATGTCATTACCAAAGTTGAGGGGCTAAACATGTCATTAGTAAAGTTAAGGGGCTAAAGTTGGTTAATGCCAAAGTTGAGAGGCCAAAGTTGGTTGATGTGATACAATAGCATATTTATAGTATATATAATGGCTTAACCATAGTCACATAATTCGCTAGTTGAGCCACGATCTCCGATCCAGTTCGAACGATCCCAATCGTGGTACGTTTGCGATCGCGGATCGACCCGGATCGCGATTTCGAAGTTAAAATTGGCGTTTCCAACTCATCAATTCAATTGTATTACGTGCTTTCGGGATCGCAATTTTCTTGAAGTCGGAACGTGTATACAAATACGTTGGAACGTTGAACCAAACCTGAAGATGGAAAGTCGGACTAAAAACAAAAAACAATATCTGCCTGAAACCAGGAATAGCAGCGGTGCTTCTTGCGTTTTAAGCCTTCTAGGGTTTTAATAAGTTTAGTTGTTTTAACTTTTAGGCTTTAGCCCCTCTGTCTTTCACTAGTTCACATTTAATCCCTAAAACTTGTAAAGTTTATATAAAAAGTGTAAAATTAGTTTGTGTATTTTAACATTTAACCCTCTCTATCTTCACTACTTTACATTTTATACTTTAACTTATAAATTTATAAAATAGCACAGTGTTTAACCGGTACATTGTACCACATTACATGGTACATTGTACAGGAACGATCCGAAATGAGCCTATCCCTGACCGTACCGAATTTTAGGGACCTAGCGAATTGCGATCCCGTTCCACGTTCCCGTACCGGAGCGTACCGCGAACCATCTGACTATGGGCTTAACTACTATTTTTATAAGTTTGAATGGTTTTTCTCCAGGGAATTGGTTGGTTCAGTACTCGATAATCTATCTCGACAACTACACTACAGCTCCAGATCAGAGGTTTTTTTTTGACAGTGTTTTTAATCGTTTGTTTAAAGAACTTAAAGATTGAGAAGTAGGATTTTATTTTTTTTCAATTTAAATTGCTGCACGCAGTACATTGGAGAGCTTATTGCACCAATTATTTTCTTCTGGGTCCAGTGTGGTGTGAGCTTAGCTGCATTAGTCGAGGTAATATTAATATATTATTAAAAGTATTTTATTTAAAGCTTTATTGACTTTATACATAATCTCATTTGATTTTGCAGACACGAGAACTTTTTGTTCTTAATGTGGAAGCTAGTAATTTCATTCAGTATATTTCTCGTTGGCTTCTTCCAGCTATGATTCTGTATAATGACATTTCCAGCTTAAACTGGGTTGCCAAGGTAGGCTTTCTTAACTTAAATAATTGTTTCTGTTTTATTTGAGTTGACTTTTTATTATGCAGGTGGCTGGTCAACCTTCTGCAGCTCTTATTAGGAGTCACTTTGTAGCTATCTTTTCTATATGCATAGCATTGCACTGCAGTAAAAGACCTGGGTGGGAATCTGCTACCACGGTTCTTCAGAGTTCAATGTTAAGTATCTCTGGGATATCTGAAAATGAGCGTGACACTCTTATCAAGAAACACATGGTTTGCCACTTTACTTTTAATTACAATTTTCCCAATAGGTTTGCTGTTGTATACGAAGGAGCAATTACAAATTTTCCAATAGGTTTGTTTTGGTCAATTATGATTGCAAAACTTTATAGCTCAACAACAGTATGACTTTCTGAATATAGTGATTTTGGTGAATTATTTGTTAAAAATAACTTTGGGTGGCATTGGACTTATATGACTAGTTTCCTCATAAGGTGATATGTGTTTTTTTATTATCATCTGACCCATTTTAGATGCATTCATTTGGTAAAAAAAACGAAAGTCTAATCTGAATATTATCTTAAAAAGTATTTTCAATTTTATTTATTTCGTAAAGTCAATTACGATTGCAAAACTATATAGTTCAACAACAATATGACTTTTTAAATATGGTGATTTTGGTGTTTTATTTGTTAAAAATAACTTGGGTGACATTGGACCTATTTGACCAGTATTCTCATAAGGTGATATATGTTTTTTTTTTAATTGCCATTTGACCCATTTTAGATGCCTTTGTCAAAAAAAAAAAAAAACAAAAGTCTTATCTGAATATTATCTTAAAACGTATTATTTCACCCACTTTACCCTTTTGACCCATTTTCTAAAATCAAATCTAGTTTATTTATTAATATTAATACTATATACACTACACACACGTTTATAACTCTCTTTAGTGTAACGCATCCTATTATTGAATTGCAGGTTTCTATTGTCAGTCACATATTATCACTTGCTTCTCGGTTGTCGGAACCTGCATTACCTTTCTTTTCCAAGGATACGATTCAACGTGCTATTCAAATAGTTGTTGATGGTTTCTTGAACATGTAACAGTGGCAAATGCTTATATTTTATAATAAGATTAATATCAATTTATGCTGCCTAACCATTATGCTATTTTGTTTTGTAGGGAACAATCTTCTCCTAGCATAGTTGTAGTGGACAAAATTAACATTTTCCGCCCCGACAGAGTGTTTATGGTGATACCATTTTTATGCTATCATATAACTTCACATTTTTTGTGACTATTCCTGTAATTTACATAATCACAATTACCTTGACATTTTGTCTTGTTGTTTTGCAGTTCATACTTGAAATGCATCAGAAAATTACTGCTTCTACTCACCATAGGCACAGATGTAATAGGTTGTCTGGAATCGAGGTGCTTGTTAATGTTCTTGGGCATAGAGCTGCAGCACCAAGCACATCCAAGTGAGTTAAGACATCTTTTGCTTTAGAGTAAATGACATTTTTCGTCCCTGAGGTTTGGCTACTTTTGTGACTTTCGTCCAAAGGTTTGTTTTTCCGCATCTGGATCCAGAAGGTTTAAAATTTTGCGATTTTCATCCAACTCGTTAACTCCATCTATTTTTTAACGTTAAGTTGGAGATTTTCGTCTTTTTAGACATTTTTTGTTATGATTAAAGGGTTTGGGTGGGGAGAAAGTTAACAGAGGTGGATCTTTATTTCTTGTAGTGTTTTTTATTATAATAAAAGTATCTTAAAAGACAGAAATGCCCCTCATTTAACGGAGAAAAATGGCAAGATTTCAAACCTTTTGGATCCAGATACAGAAAAACAAAACTTTGGACGAAAGTCGCAAAAATGGCCAAACCTCAGGGACGAAAAAAGCATTTTACTCCTTGCTTTATAATGTGGTGGAATTTTTGACCCGTTTACTTATGAATGGGTCGATATCTGTTATTGATTATTCGTGATGGGTCATACAAAAATTTAGCTAAAAGGGAAACATGTCAAATTGGTTGAGTATACCTATCATTTCTCTATTGTCTATTTGCCTTACAAAGTTAGGTACTAATTTAAGAACATGGTTTCTGGGTGGTCTTTTGCAATCCTATCTAACACATTAACTGGCTATTAAAAATATGGAGATCAAGTATGCTCGTGGGGGGATCCAAAGTGAAATAACCAAACCTGTTTGATCCATTACTCGACTTGTCAATTTTGCCACCTATCATCATATATTTGCGATGCGATATACTCTGAAAAAACTACTTTATGAATAATGATTCTGCAGTTATCTTTTCAACTTGGTGGGCCAATTCATTGACTGTGGTCCTTTGCAAGATCAGTGTTGTCATGTTATTTCTGAATTACTCAAAACTCTCAAGCATAACCAATCTAAAGATGGTTTTGATGTTCTTAGTGAACAACTTCAGGTTCGTATCTTGTTTCTCGTGGTTATTACCTATTATCATTTTCTAAGTTTACATATTTTTTATATGCAGTTTTTGGTATCTAAGTTAGTTGAATGCTGCATTCCCCCAAAATCTGATTTAGTAAATTCCATCACTCAACCGTCAGAGGCTTTATCACTGCTTCATCAGCTTGTTGTTGATTCTGATTCATCTCTTCATAAGCACATCAAAGTAAGTTAATTTAGTTGGGACGAAATTACATGCATATCATTGCTGCTCAGAAAGCTTTAAGATTAGAGATGGCTAAATGCATAATTTTAGTGCAGGTTGAATGGGTCGGGTTGGGCCGACTGGCAATTTTTTTTTGTCATTTATTTTTTTAGAATTTTTTTAAGTTTATTTGTCAAAGATGATTGCAAAACTATACTAAAACGATAATGGTCGAATTTTATTTTAAATGAGAAGTAAATTGTCACCTTTGTCCCTCAGGTTTGGCCACTTTTGCGACTTTCCTCCAAAGGTTTTTTATTTCGCATTTGGGTCCTTGTAGTTTCAAAATCTTGCCATTTTCATCCCTAAGGTTTGGCAATTTATTGCGACTTTCGTCCCTTGAGGTTTGGCCCTCAGGGACGAAAATGACAAGATTTTGAAACCACGAGGATCCAGATGCGGAAAAACAAACTATAGGATGAAAGTCGCAAAAGTGGCCAACTCTCTGGGACGAAAATGGCAATTTACTCTATAAATGAGTTGGAAGGTTTTATGCATTTTGAATACACTATGGTAAATTTCGACCCATCTGGTGGACAGCTTCAGCCCATTTTGCCCATTTTCATATTGGCTAACTTTTTTTTTTTTTCCAAATTTTATCATGTTAATCTGTTAGTGAATGAGTAAAACCAATGCCACCTTTACTTTGTAAAGATTTCACATCTTATTCCAGGAACTCGGGCCCTTTCCTGAATTCGATACATTTGATAACATACGTGCGTTCCACCATGGACTTTGCCATGATTACTCTGCAAGAGAGCATTTACTAGAGGTAAAATTGCGCTGTTTTGAGAATCTTAGAATGTGTAATGTCGTTTGTTATTTCTGTTGATTAATTCTAGTTTGTGTTGGCTATTCTCTGCATTGTTTTTTCACAAAGTTTTACCTGTTCTAGTGCTTTAATTTTTTCTTCCTTTTTTTTCAGTTTGTTAGGAGATCTAGTCATCTTCCTCCACGGTTGGTTATTTGCAGGTCATTTTTTTCTCTATCTGAGATATTTCAATTGAACAGTTAGGTTTTTGAGAAACGTAGTCAGTTTTTGATGATTCTCTCATTATATATGCTATAAATATGCTATTTTATCACATCAACCAACTTTAGCCCCTCAACTTTGATAATGAATGTTTAGCCCCTCAACTTTAGTAATGGCATGTTTAGCCGCTTAACTAAAACAACTTTAGCCCCTCAACTTTAACCAAAAACAACTTTAGCTCCTCAACTTTAATAAAAAACAACTTTAGCTCTTCAACTTCAATAGTTACATGTTTAGCCCCTCAACTTTAATAATGACATGTTTAGCCCCTTAGCTACATCAAACAACTTTAGCCCGTCAACCTTAATAATCAACAACTTTAGCCCCTCAACATGTTTAGCCTCTCAACTTTAGTCATGACATGTTTAGCCGCTTAACTAAAACAACTTTAGCAGTTTAGCCCCTCAACTTTAAGGACGGCATGTTTAGCCCCTCATCTTTAATAATAACATGTTAAGCCTCTTATCGACATCAAACAACTTTAGCCCCTCAACCTTAATAATAAACAACTTTAGCCCCTAAACTTTAATAATGACATATTTAGCCCCTCAACTTTGATAATGACATGTTTAGCCCCTCAACTTAAACAACTTTAGCCCTTCATCTTTAATATTAAACAACTTTAGCCCTCAAGTTTAATAATGACATGTTTGGCTTTTCAAGTTTAATAATGACATGTTTAGCCCCTCAACTTCAATAAAAACATGTTTAGCCCTTTAACTAAAACACCAAACAACTTTAACTCTCGTGATTTACTTATTTTTATCTACGTTTCGAACCCGCTGCGGAGCGCGGGTGGTAACCCACTAGCTGCATTAAATTTGCAAGGACAATAACTTAATTGTAGACCTGTTCATTACAAAAAAAAAAAAATGTGTAAAAAGGATGTCTCTTGCTTGGGTAAATATATTTACAACCCTATTGGCTAATTTTTGCAGTCTCAAAGCTCTGCACAGTATCATGTTCTCCGGATTTCAACGTGAAAAAAACGCACAACAACTTTTTGGAGATGAGTTTTGGCAATATGATAATGAAGTTGTACACGCAGTTTGGACTCTAGTTCGAATGGCCAGTTCAGATGCAACAAACAGTTTTGGACCTTTTGTTTCTGACTTTTTATCACTGGTATTAGTCTATTAGTCATAACTCTTTATTTTAATTCAATTTTTTTCATGCTGCATTGTCTCACACCTTTGAGATATCATCAAATGATAAAGAAGTATTTTCTGATAATTCGGCCTTTCAGATTGGTATAGGGGACCCACATCGTGTTGTTTTCCATCTTCCTAGAGATTCGAACCGGATGCATGTTTGCTGGCCTCTTTATACTGATGGTGGTAGCAGCTTTAGTTTTCATATGGATTCAGGTTTATCTGAAGAACTCTTAATTGCGGTAATGCAACTTTTGAAGAAGTATTTGATGGATGAATCAGTTGAGATAATTGAGATGGCATCACAAGCACTACGTGTAAGTCATATATTTGCATACAAGTTTTTTTATATAATACATATTATTAAAACAATGACATGGAGATCTTAAATGAAGTTCAAGAGTGAGCATAAATTATATATTTTTCAACTAGGCATTTTCTTTTGTTATAGATAAGTTTTTTAACCTAATATTTTAAGTAATTGAGTAAATATAAATTAGAGTTAATTGCCAAAATCGTCCCTAAGGTTTGGGCACGTTTGCCATTTTCGTCCAAAATGACACTTTTGTACCAAATTGCCCCCAACGTTTGTAACTTTTTGCCATTTTCATCCAAACCACTAACTTAGTTTATTTTTTCTGTTAAGTTGAGGATATTTGGATGAAACTGGCAAATATAAAACCACAGGGACGATTTTGGCAATTTACTCAAACCCTTTTTAATTTTTTTTTATTTAATTATTTTTGTTACATATATAATAAAAAAGAATATACGTGGAGTTTTTAGAAAAAAAAAATTTAATAGTTTTGTCACATAATTTTTATAAATTTTCATCCAAATCACTAACTCAGTTTATTTTTTCTGTTAAGGTGAAGGATGTTTTAAATTTTATAAATTAAGAAATAAATTAATTTATAGCTTCTTTATATAAATCAGTTTTATAAAGAGAAAATGTCATTGGTGTGCAACACATAACAATCGATTACAACTTTTAGTATTTATCAGTTGTAGAAATAGAAAAAAATTGTAATACGTTACATATTTTTTAAATGTGTTAAGCACTTAAGAAATATGTTGGTAGAAATAAAATATTTATTTAATTAAGATTATGAGGGTAAATAACTAATACTTATTCTGAGTGGCTTGAGTAAAGAAACTTTTGTTTCATAGCATTATAATTACAATTTGGTGGGTAATTTTAAGGTTTGGTAATGATACGTTCTTTGATTGGGGGGGGGGGGGGGGGGCACTGGCTTCTGTTTTTCCTTAGGAACGAATTTAAAAGAGTAGAAGATGAATTACAAACTTGGTACGTATGATAAGATTTTTTTATTTGAACTTTTTCAATAAGGTCACCAACATTTTAGTTTTATAAAAGTTAGAGGTTTAAGTAGATTTTATTTTTATAAAAATGATCTATATAAAAAATTAGAAATGAATTTCTTTCTTAGTTTATAAACATCCTTCGCCTTAATAGAAAAATTAATTTAGTTAGTGGTTGGATGAAAATTTATAAAAATTATGTGATAAAGCTATTATTTTTTTCATGTAAAAATTGCATGTATATTCTTTTTTTATTATATATGAAACAAAATTAATTAAATAAAAGAAATTTAAAAGAGTTTGAGTAAATTGCCAAAATCGTCCCTATGGTTTTATATTTGCCAGTTTCATCTAAATATCCTCAACTTAACAGAAAAAATAAACTAAGTTAGTAGTTTGGATGAAAATGACAAAAAGTTACAAACGTTGGGGGCAATTTGGTACAAAAGTGTCATTTTGGACGAAAATGGCAAATGTGCCCAAAGCTCAGGGACGATTTTGGCAATTAACTCTATAAATTAAGCATTTATAATAGTAGCGCTTTAGTTTTGTAAATTTTTAAGTTAGTATAATTATAAATAATCGCATTTTATAAATAAAACAAAACAGTTTAATTAACTATGGGTTATTAGATTTTATCACCTCCAACTATTGGCTATTGGCCGCTGCCACCCCCAACTATCACTTTGACGCCTGTCACCCCCAACTTAACACTTAGTGTGTTCTGTCACCACGTCGTTAACTAATCACTAACTTTTGATCTTGTTACTACACTTTTTGGGGTATCATAGGGATCTTGGAAAGGTTTTAGGGATCTCAGAGGACCCCAAAAGTATAGTAACATGATCAAAAGTTAGTGATCTGGTGACAGAACATGCTAAGTGTTAAGTTGGGGGTGGCAGGCGTCAAAGTGATAGTTGAGGGTGGCAGCGGCCAATGACCAATAGTTAAGGGTGATAAAATCCAATAACCCATTAAATATGGATGCATTTTGTTATATAATAAAATAATTTAGTTGAAATAGTTATAATATGTATACATTATTTAGCTTAAAAAAGATTGGATGTTCAATTTTGTACTTCTAAAGCATGAAATTATCTAGTACTCTTCTTCGAAAACTTGTATGAGATGCTAAAAAAATATTCGATTTCTTTTCATCTTTTATAAATATATTCATCAACGTACACTGCCTTTGACCAGGGGATACTATCAACTGAAAGGGGTCACCGAGCTTTACTATCACTTAATTCTTACGAGAGGTCTATACTCGAGGTAATAGTACTTATTGCTTTAATCTTAATTCCTTTTTTGTTTGTTTATCTATATGAACACTTTTTTATTTCAAATTCACTCGTTAAAATTGTAGGTTCACTCCAAGGGTGTTAACGCAGAACTAGTTCAGAAATCTTTAGTGGATCTGGAGAGGAAGTTTAATGGTAAAGTCCTCATGTCACAAATTTCTCTTTCTGATGATTGCATTAAGGGTATACCGTTTTATTATTGATCATATTGTAACATATTTATTACTACTGTCAGGTCAAGACATTTCTGTTGAAAAGAGTGGTACTTGGGTGACTAGTGGCAAAACATTTGAGACGTGGATCTGCCAGCTAGTTTACGCTCTTATCTATTTTTGTGATGATACAATCTTAAGGTACCAATTTGGGTGATAATATTCACTTATTCACTTAATGGGTCAAATGGGTTTAATTTATATAGCTTAATAGAAAATGGGTTAAGTTGGTCGAACTTTAATCAAAATGCATAGTTTTTAAATTGTTTTACTTGTGGAGTTCCAAAATTATCGTCCACAACCAAAAAGATCACAATTTAAGATATGTATAGTTAATGTAGACTGCATTTTATTTTACCCTTAAAGCTAGAGGTGTACAAACCAGATTTTTTGAAAAACCTGATCGGATAAAGTCAAACAATGGTCAAAACCGGATTGTGAAAGTTCAGATCGTATTTTATCCGGTTCGAAGGTCCATAAAACTCAATCCTATAAACCCCGATCAGAATTTCCAAAATCGGATTAGAAAAAACAAATAAATGTGTAAGTTAATCTCAAAAAAACTTATATATCATTTATTTTTAAAATTTTATTGGTTATATAACATAATTTCGTTAAAAAGCATAGAGAAATTAATAAATATAATAAACTCACTATAGTTAACTTTGTAGATGTTTAAAAGTAATATAATATAACTTGATGAAAAAGTATACAAAATAAATAACATATATATATATAAGATAAATTCAATAAAATTCATATAAAAAATAAGAAACCTGTTGTTTTATCTTCAGATCCAAAAAAATCCGGATTGGATCCGATGCGAGAAGATCCGGAAAAAATCCGGAGCGTTGAAAATATTGAAATTCGGATTGGATCCGGCGGATCCTACCAGATTGTATCTGGTTTCAAAATATCCGATTTCTCCAGGATCGGCTTCAGATTCGGATTTTTATGTACATTTCTACTTAAAGCATTTAAGATACAGTTTGACTTGGAAATCGCCAAGATCTTATAATAAGGGTATTACAAAAATATTAATTTATTTTTAACTATTCATTTTGAAGGGACGAATATTGTGGGTCGTGTAAAAGTAAGTAGTGTGGACAGTATTTTTAAGACGGGGAGTATTCTAAGAATACACCTATAATTTTAATAATATCTTTTTAATCTTAATAACACAATTGATTATTTAAAAATTTCAAAGAGGAAAAAGGTATTTTAGGGCTGGTTCATCACGATCCATTTTAAAAACTGGCCATAAATATTTGAATGGTTATGTATAATAGGCTATGTCAAGATATTGTGTTGCTGAAAGCCGAAGTTGCAGAGCTTCTTCTGTCAAATGTTATGGTCAATCTTGCTAAGAGGAAAAATGTGGACATTGATCTTTGCAAGCTGATCTCTGTGAAGGTTATTCACTTAATTTTCCATATTTTTTTTTTATTTCAATATGATTTGACCAAGATTAATATATGCACATGAATCTCATATGGTCATAACATGGTAATGCTGCCTTTAATTTACATTCAGGTGATGGAAGAGATAGTTATTGAGTCAAACAACTTAACAAGATCAGTTCAAGTTATTTTGGACGCGCTCAATGAACTTCGACTTTGTCATGTAATGGAGAAAGCTGCTTCTGGTTCATCTAAAACCGAAGGCGCAAAGGTAAACTTTTGCTAGAAACTTTATATTTTGATATTAATTGTCTTGTCTCTCATTATTTTTTAGCTACTAAAGTTTAATTCTGCAGCACACAAAGTCATCTGGTTATAGCTCTAGATCCCGTAATACACCACATAAGTCAAAGGACCATGCTGTAACATCTACTCAACCACCGGCATCTACCTTGGCTTGGGAAAAGGTCAACATAGTCAACAGCTTTTCTACAACTTTTATGGTTATCATAATGAATATTTGTTGAAGCCAGTTTGATGATATATGTCTCAGGTTTATTGGCTTCCGATTGACTACCTTGTTGTCGCTAAGTCAGCCATTGTGAGTTAGTTTCTATGTTAAGGATCAATTATAGAGGTGGCAGTTTCAACTCGTTTACATATAAAAGGGCTCATTGGGGTTGTACTTTGGTAATGGGTTAAAACAGGAAAATACTTATCAGCTAAAAAGGAGATGGGTCGAGTAGGTTATTCAGATGCTTACGACGTCCCAATCTTGGTTTTAAAATGTGTGCATTACGTGCACATAATGCATGATGGCCCCATGCACTGATGAGAGTGCATCGCCACAGCTGATGCGTTGCGTTTACTTATGCGAGAATATTGCGCCGATTTCGGATAATGTGCTCCGATGCACGCAACATTATTTATTATGTTTTTTTTTCAGATCTTATGAAATAGGCTGGGTTTTTTTTAATAATTAATACCTTAGATTGCTTGATTTGGACCCTTATGGTTTCTAAACACTTTTTGTGGTTCTAAAAACATTTTAGTATGCTTGATTTGAACCAAAAAGCACAACTGTTGTCTTCTTATAATCTTATTACGTCAGTTGTTCTAGTTGAAGTATAATGTTCTAGTTTAAGTATGTTTTTTATAAGTTGTCATGTATAAATATTTTTTTCTTATTTTTATAAAGAGCGCATCGCATACGTGTTGCACTGGCATTGCGTATCACGCAACAGATTTTTGGACGGAACGCATCACGCAATTTGAATCCAAGTTCATAATTAATATTCATACATTAGTTGGTGACAATTAAAAAAAGTATGGACTATAGAAGTGGTGGCAGGTTGACCCCACTTGACTTAATCCATATGACCCACACAAAATTGCCTGATTTAACCAATTACTCAGCCTGCTTGACCCACGCATCGCATCCTTATGTTTAATTCTCTTATCACTTAAGAAAAAAATAATGGAGTTCGACGAACTCCATTATTTTTTGTTACTACTATCTTGTAAGTTGTAACTTGCTTCGAATATTAATTGGTAGAGCTGTGGCTCATACTTCACTGCGGTGTTGTATGTGGAGCATTGGTGTCAAGAGCATTTTAACTGCCTTACGTTAGGTAGTCCAGATTTTTCCCATTTAGAGATGGTAAGTTGATTATCTTTTAGATTTTTTTAATTGTATTATGTCATATAATGCATTATAGTTCACCACGAGTGATTTTTCCTTATGGTCATCAGCTGCCTCACCACATAGAAATTCTGGTCTCAGCAGTTACTCAAATAAATGAACCCGACAGTTTGTATGGAATCATCCAGTCACACAAGGTATCATCATCACTCTTAGACTTAAGCTTTACTCCTTTTATTATAAAAATAGTATCTGTAATGTCGCATTCATTAGTAGAGGTGTCAAATGGATTGGTTGGACAACAGGTTAAAAAATGTTATTTTGGGTAATGGGTACAGGTTAGGTTGGGTTGACTGAGAATGCTTTTTGTTCATTTTTTTAGTTTGCGTGAGAATTTGATTACAAAATGTCATGTATTTTTACTAATTTAATTTTTTTTAATAAAAAGATTTAGGAGGTTTTATGCAATAAAATTTAGTAAAATGCCATTTTCGTCCCTGAGATTTGGCCAGTTTTGCAACTTTCGTCCAAAGGTTTGTTTTTTTGCATCTGGGTCCAAAAGGTTTGAAATCTCGCCATTTTCATCTGGCTCGTTAATTCCATCCATTTTTCTTTGTTAAGTCAGGGGTATTTCCGACTTTTTTGTTAACTTAAAGGACAATTTTGTCTTTTTCACTTTATATAAATAGACCGAATACCCCTGAAAAAGACTGAATTTCCCTTTAAGTTAACAAAAAGACGGAAATACCCCCCAACTTAACGGGAAAAATGGATAGAGTTAACGAGCCGATGAAAATGGCAAAATTTTAAACCTTTTGGATTTAGATGCGGAAAAACATACCTTTGGACGAAAGTCGCAAAACTGGCCAAACCTGAAGGGATGAAAATGACATTTTACTCCAATTAAATACAACTTTGTTGACTTCTGACCCATTTTGTTTAAACTATTTTTTATTTAAGCTTTAGACTTAAAATATAAACTGAAACAAAGTGCCTAATTCGCCACCTATGTTTATCAGCATCTTGATCAACAATATTCATTTTTGTTCACTTGTATAAATCTATCATAAATTGTCTTCTCATCATGACATGTAGCTGACATCACAAATAATCACCTTTGAGCATGAGGGTAATTGGAGTAAAGCTCTAGAGTATTACGACTTACAAGTACGATCTGAAGCATCGATACCTTTATCTTCCTCCAAATCAGAAGATGAAATGAGGCAAAGAAAACCGCACAAAGGGGTGATTAAGGCTTTACAGCAAATTGGTTGCACTCATGTGTTGGATATGTATTCCCAAGGATTAATGTATCGGAAAGGTCGGATTCAGGATGACTTGGAATTCAATGAGCTACAGGTTTGCCCATAGTTTCTTTTAGAGTAAAAGGCCATTTTCGTCCTTGAGGTTTGGCCAGTTTTGCGACTCTCTTCTAAAGGTTTGCTTTCCGCATCTGGATCCAGTTTGTTAACTCCATCCATTTTCCTCTGTTAAGTCAGAGGTATTTTTGTCTTTTTTGTAACTTAAAGGGCAATTCGGTATTTTTCACTTTATGTACAAGCATTTAAAATACCCCTGACCGAATCCGTTAGACCGAATTGCCCTTTAAGTTAACAAAAAAAAAATAAAAATTAACGGAAATACCCCTGACTCAACGAAGAAAAACGGAATGAAAATGGCAAGATTTCAAACCTTTTGGATCCAGATGCGGAAAAACAAACCTTTGGACGAAAGTCGCAAAACTGGCCAAACCTCAGGAACGAAAATGGCATTTTACTCTTGTGATATTTATTCTTCTCAAGTTCTCATTTCCATCTATTTGTGTATTATGATATATTCACCTTCTTTATTCTTGAATCTGATTTCATGGGTACCCTTTGTAGTTTGAAGCTGCTTGGCGTGCAGGAAACTGGGATTTTTCTGTACTGTACATGAGCTCTAATTCTCCTAACCCAAATCAACAAATCAGACACAACCATTTTAACCAAAAACTACACAGGTATAGATTTTTCTATATATTTAAATGTAAGAGGCAAAATACGCGATGTGAATCTTGTTTCCACGTGTTTAACTTTTGATTGATCCACCTTCCATGAGTGACGTACTTAATTTGCTGCATAACATTATAGTGGTATGAATTAGATTGTATATATTTGCAAATTCAGATGTCTATGATTTCAATCATTGTCGCCAATTTGAGCCATTGAACTTTCTTATGCTAATTTTAGGTACTTCATTGAGATATGTATTTAGGATCAAGTCTTCTTTAAAAAAACTGCCAAATACTCTGTCCATAGTAGTTTTGTTGTCTTCAATGAACAGAGGTTTAAAATAACATTCTTGTAGAATTTTTGCATAATCATTTTGCCTATATTTGTTTGTTGAAATTTTGAATCACATATGTTCTAATTTCTGAAAAGTTGTATCGTTTTACATTCTTGGGTGCTAGCTGTTTGAGGGCTTTTCAGGAGGGAGATATCAATGAATTTAACTTGAACCTGAAAGAATCTAAGCAGGTACTGGTGTGTTTGTAACTTTGTATAGTAGTCGGTTGAATAAAGGTTTTCTGAAGTTCAATTTATAACTTTTGTTCATCTAAGGAGCTGCTGTTTTCTATCTACCACGCAAGTGAAGAGAGCACGGAATATATATATTCGACAGAGCCGTCTCCGAGAATAATAAAAACCTTTTGGGCCTCGTGCGAGACAAAAAATTTGGGCCCCTTACTAAAATATAAAATAAACAAAATAAACAAAACAATAGTATTGTAGCTAAATGATCGAACTAACTTACTTAAGTAAATCGTGAGGCTCTTCTAGCGTTTTTGGAAGCAAAGCTCTCGATCAACTCTTTATATTCCATGTCTTCTAATATTTCGTTTTCAAGAGATATCATCGCCAATCCATTAAGTCTTTCTTGGGACATTGACGATCGCAAATAAGACTTCAACAACTTCAATTTAGAAAAGCTTCTCTCTGCCGATGCCACCGTTACCGGAAGTGTCAAAAGCACATGATATGCATTTATAGCATTAGGACAATGACCGAGCCGCATGATATCGTTTAAAGCATCAATAGGGCTAACAGTGTGACTCGGTAAAAAGGTCCTAATCAACTTCAACTCCAGATAAAGTTCTTTAGCATCAACGTCTGATTCTTCTTTATATTTTAATGCATCTTGAAGACGATAACAACGAGCCTTGAGATCTTGTTCTTCAAGTGTCTTCAATTTTTTAGGAAACAAAAACCCAAATATTTTTTCGAATTTTTTGTACTGATCGAATCTTGTTTCAAGAGAACTTATAGCTTGATCAACAATACATAGAAAGTAGTTGACTTTAAAATCATCGTCGAGTGAAAATATAACTTCTTCTGCACTTGAATTCTCATCAAACTGTTTTTTCCTACGTATCACACGTTTTTTAGGGAATTCCGCATTAATACCTAATTCATTGGCAATTTCTATAGCTTCATCAATCGCCTTAGAAAACCCCACTTCTCTATAATTTTTGAAGTATTTAATCAATTTGTCCACTTCATCAATAGCAACATCAAGAACCACATCCTTTGATTGCAACTTTTTGCTCACCACATTCACATTGGATAATATCCTTCATTATCCAACCCGCCTTTCTTATATCCTTGTCTAAAAAGTTTACAACAAAAACAAAAGACTTTATCAAGCTCTTTCGAATACACTAGCCATTCTCTATCACACGTCTCCCTGTTTGATAGAATTCTATTATACATGAATTTAGAAAATCGTCTTCCAACATTATCCACGGGACCCTTATCAATAGTCAAATCTCTTTTTGGACCTTTCATAACCAATTCATTAATCAAGTTAGAATTAAGCTTATCCCAATTTCTAGGGTCAAAAATATCAATACTAGGATTAACATTAGCATCATGTTCACCCACATTAGCTTCATCTACATTAACATTAACATCATCTTCACCCGCATTATCTTCATCCACGTTAACATTAACATCATCTTCATCCAAATTAGATTCATCCACATTAACACCCGTATTATCTTCACCCACATTAACATCTACATTATCTTCATCAACATTAGAACTAGAACTTTGAGGTAGTTTTGAAAAAAACTTGAGTATACGCCCTTTGTCGGCCTTTGCTTTTTCTTCCTCTAGCTTCTTCTTTTTACGTTTTTGACTACCGGATAGGTATTTGTATTTAGGAATGGGTGGCATAATTTCTAGACAAAAAAAAAAAAAAAATCAAAGTTGAAAACTAGTAAGTTTTATCTAAACCTAAACAATAAACAATTATACATGAATACATCAAAGTCTCAAAGATTCAATCATTCAATTTCTAACATCAAAGATTCATAGTTTCATCTAGTTCTAAATCAATAAATCTAAACAACAAATATTCAAGGTTTCATGTAATAAACTGAATATATAAATCTAAAAATAAAAAAAAATTACATTCTTTTAATCGATTGATATAATTGAAAACACATACCTCAGTCCTCAAGGATGATGAAAATAGTTGAAACCTAATTTTTTTTTTTTTATGATTGCAGTCCAGCAGTCGCACAGCAACTCAGCAAGTAACTTTACTCTTTGAAAGTTTGATTTTTCTTCTTTTTTTTTTTTTAAGCACATCAGTGCATCACTAGCCTATAGGTAAATACTAAATTAAAATGTAGGCCCTTTTGTCGACTATCATCCTCGAATGTTCAGAGAATATGTGGGAATATGTGGGATAGTGGGCCTAATTCTAATATTCTATTATATACAAACAGCACATCCACATTTAGCATATTATATAAAGGAACAAAATAATTTTTTTCGGGCCCCTCACACTTTTGGGCCTTGTGCGCTTGCCCAGTTTGGCCAGCCCAAGAGCCGGGTCTGATATTCGACTATTGTAAAGCTTCAGGTATGTGATTTTCTGTGATTCAATCTATAAGCATTAAGGCTTGTTGACATCTCTGTCAATCTGACACCATTATTAGTTTACTTTAGTTCAAACAAGTATTTATTAAAAATAAGGAGATATCATGTAGTTAGTATTCTTGACTTGAATTGTTTTAAGAGTAAAATGCCAAATAATTTTTGCTTGGTCCATCCAAAATGACTTTTTTTGTGCCTTTGAGTCCTTCAGGTTTGCGTTTTAATGTCATTTTCATCCTTGAGTTTGGTAATGTATTGCGATTTTCATCCTTGAGTTTGGCAATTTATTGCGACTTTCATCCCTCGATATTTGGCCCTCAGGGATGAAAATGGCACATCAGAAACGAAAGTCGCAAAAGTGGTCAAACTTCAGGGGCAAAAATAGCATTTTACTCTTGTTTTAAATAAAAACAAGAAAGAGAGAGGTAATATTGGTAACATTATTAGCATAGTTCTTAATTGCGAATAGCGGA
The DNA here is from genome assembly GCA_030545235.1 of Helianthus tuberosus. Taxonomy (NCBI): domain Eukaryota; kingdom Viridiplantae; phylum Streptophyta; class Magnoliopsida; order Asterales; family Asteraceae; genus Helianthus; species Helianthus tuberosus. The sequence goes on along the minus strand of CM060358.1, from coordinate 170,193,858 downwards.
TGATGGCGACAAGCAACCTATACGCTACGTAGCGACATCGATGAAATAGCAGGTGCTACTTTATGCTTAGTGATACACTAGAAGAAATTTTTAGAAATATTTTCTATGTATATTATATCCAAATACGGTGTCTCTATATGTATATTTTACAGAAAAACCTTAATCCAGCTATTGTATATGTATTTTTTATCGCTCTAAATTAAAAAAAAAACACACACACACAAAAACCTGTGATCCCGCTATTTACACTATTCGCTATAAAGTTGAAAAAAAACCTAATGTTTCGAATCTTTGTTGCGGAGTTGATAAGTTATACGGCCTCTGGTTGAATCATAACTATGATTATTAGTATACGTGAGTTAAAAAAATAAATTTAAGTGAACTGCTTTTCAGATTTTTCTGTAAGCCTGTGTTTCTTTATTTCTTTTGCAGATTTTCTGTCATCTTGGGCTGGCCTGGGATTTGCGATGGGCTTCATTGGATGGCAAGAAAGATAATCAAACCGAGGGAGACAAATTGCTATCTGGGCCATTTACTCCCAACATGGACCAGGTATTATTTGCCAATTGCTAATAGGGGTGTTCCCTGTTCGGTTTATGGGAAAACCGAACCGTAACCAAAATGTTCATTTTTTTGGTTATTGAAAACCGTTCGGTTTCGTTTTTTTCGGTTTTAGCAACTTTTTTTTTTTTGGAACAAACTTACGTCAATCGTACCCTGTAAATCCCACAAATAGCAAAGCTATTGGCAGGGTCTGGGGAGGGTGAGATGTAGGCACACCTTACCTCTATCCCTAAGGATAGAGAGGCTGCTTCCAGAGAGACCCTCGACACCAAAAATAAGATTCAATAATCTTTCTTAGATGTTTACATTTAAGATTCAAAAATAAAAAAGTGTAATCTAATAAGATTCAAAAATAAAAAGTATAATCTAATATTTAATTGTCTTTCTTAGATGTTTACATTTAAGTTATTATGTGTAACCTTTTTAATTAATATCGTTCATATAAACCTAACTTCTAAACTATTTTTATGTTTCTTCAAAGTTTTTATTAAGACATTCTATTTAAAAGGAATGGGATCAAGAGAAAACGATTTGAAGTGTGAGAACAGTGAGAACGATTTTCAGCCATAAGATCTTTGTGATTTGTGGCTAAGATGATGCGGTGGCATTTTTGTAAATAATGGGAACCTTATAACTACCAGGAGGGGTAAAATTGGAAGATCCAAACATGGGTGCACATGCTAATCACATGCCATTTCCCCCATCATATTTAAACGCCAATAACTTTTTTATACGTGATTCTTTTTCTAAAAAAATTACACCATAAAACTCAACGTTTTTTATCTTTCCAACGAGTATACTATTGATATACTTTTCGAAAAAAATGAACTGGGTTTTATGGCGTTTTTCTGAACCGGGTGTTTTATGGCGTTTTAACTAGGTATTTTTCAATGCTTTTTTTTTCTGAACTAGGTGTTTTTATGGCGTATTTATGGCGTTTTTCTGAACTAGGTGTTTTTATGGCGTTTTAACTAGGTATTTTCATGGTGCGTTTTATGACGTTTTTAACTAGGTATTTTCATGGCGTTTTTCTGAGCTGGGTGTTTTATGGCGTTTTCAACTGGGTATTTTCATGGCGTTTTTCTGAAGTGGGTGTTTTTATGGCTTTTTATTTGAACACCCAGTTCATGTGAGTGAGTTTTTTGACAATATTACCCTTAGTGTAAGTTAGCATCAACGCCACATGTCAACACCAAAATCGTTCTCACCGTTCTCACACTTTTCACCGTTTTCCCTAAATCCTGCCCCTTATTTTAAATACTTCGAAAATTGTTTAATTTTTAGGTTAAATTTTGTTATTTCTAGTAGGCAATGGATAAATCATTTCAAAAATAAATAAACATGTTAATGTTTTTATTATAAACACTTAACATTCAATAATAAAACTAATAATTCTCAAATCAATATATAACAAACATTAAAAAAAAATATTTTTTTGGGTTATTGGATTCGTTTTTTTTTTTTTTTTTTTGGTTTTTTGTGCGGTTCGGTTAAATTGTTTTTTTGGGTTTCGGTTCGGTTTTTTTTGGGTTTTCTACTCACCCCTAATTGTTAATACGGTACTTCTCTTATTAATAGAAGTTAAACCAGGAATTGAAATGGTATATAATCGTCTCTAATAGGGTTACATATAGTCTCTTATGTATAGAATTATAGAAATGAATATTACAGTTTATTACCATCTAGATTTGATAGTCACACAGCTAGTCTAATAGTATAGGTGGAAAGATGGGTGGGTCAGGTGGGTTGTGTGATTGTTTATAATAACAAACAAAAGCAATATTCATTGTGGTAATAATCTAAGTTATTGAATAATAGGTGACTTTAAGTAGATAAGCAATAACTAGCCTTTTCTATAGCAGTACCATAATCCGACTGTTGTATAATTTTAGGTCTAGCAGTGCTGTTCAAAACTTTTTAGAACATACTTTTGCTCTTTCAAAAGTTTATTTGAGTAGACATGAATATGGCTTTTTTGTGTGTGAGCTTAAAAGAAATCTAATGCCTTTAATTATTTTATGTAGTTGTCATGGTTAAATACAGAATGGAGCTGCATTCTAAACCGTGCACAGTTACATATGAACTTATTAGAACCATTCATTGCATTCAGAAAAGTAATGCTCCAGATTTTAAGCTGCAAGGACTGTACGGTCCAACATCTTTTGGAATCTGCATCTATTCTTCGTAAGGTATGTTATTATACTGTAATGATTTAATAAACGCAAAACTAATTCTTTTTAAAATATAATATGTAGCACCATTATGCAGGGCTACAGATTTTCTCATGCTGCTGCTGCATTGCATGAGCTTAAGTTCTTCTACATAGGCATCGGTGGAGAAGATTCTAAAGTTTATTGGCTCGGAAGGGTATGTGTTGTATCTTACCAGTTAACCGCCTTCTGTATTTTTATAACATTACTGTTGATTATCATCCATGCAATATTTGATGCATATAATGCTACTTATTGAAATCACTTTCTGTAACCTTATTGTAACAGTCTAAATTTTTTAAGACAAATGCTATGTAATTTTGGCAGGTTGAAGAAGCAAAGCTACTGCGAGCCCAAGGTCAGCATGAGATGGCAGTTAATCTTGCAAAATATATATCTGAAAATTGCAAGGTGAATGAGGAAGCAGCTGATGTATATCGTTTAGTTGGCAAGTGGCTGGCTGAAACACGTTCTAGCAAGTTCGTTTTCACTTTCTCTTCATACTTCTTGTTTTCTTAGTTTTTCTAGATAGCCATCATCACCAATAAAGGTATCAAGATCGGTAGGTTGGATGGGTCAAAGTGGGGGTTCGGGTTGACTTGCGCTTCCGTAACAAAAATTACAATTATTTATCGTGTTAAGTATGATTACAAGAAAATTTTAATACAATAATGACCCCTTGAATAACATTTTAAAAGTTTGTAATGACACAACTTTAGATGCTTTCAATCTATATGTTGAGTTTGACCCACTAGTTTTCTTTGTTTGACTTGTTAGATATAAAACATAATCCAAAACGACCAAGTGAATACAGTTCTGACATTACTTTAAATCTTTCTTTTTTTGTAGCTCTAGGACTATATTGGAGAAGTATCTGAAAAATGCAGTTAATCTTGCTAATGATAACCAGGCCACAGACAAGAAGTCTATTGCAAGAAAAGCCCAAACGCATTTTCACCTTGCTCATTACGCTGATGCTCTTTTTCGTAATTACGAGGAAAGACTTACTTCTAACGAGTGGCAAGCAGCTATGCGTTTGAGAAAACATAAGGTGATTTATAAAGTTTTTGTTTTGTGGGGCATCAGTAGGGGTGTTATTCGGGTTTTGGTTTTTTTGGGTCGGGTTGTTTGGGATTTTTGCTAGGAAAATGTGACCCTATAACCGACCCATTTATAAAAAAAGACAATTTATGTTTGTTTTTTTCCTTCAGATTACGTGTTTCTGGTTTATTCGGGTTAGTTCAGGTCGGGTTGCTCAGTTTTCGGGTTTAGATGTAAAATGAAAATAAATGTTTTTTTGGTTTACAAAATAAAATTATCATCAAAATTCATATTGTAACTAAAAAAATATCATTAAAATTTAAACATCATTCGACAATATGATATTATAATGTTCAAAAGTCCCAAAATTTAATTTTCTAAATACGAGAGATTCCAAACCAAAACACATCTATAAAAAAAGACAATGTATGTTTGTTTTTTTCCTTCAGATTACGTGTTTCTGGTTTATCGGGTCGGATTTTTCGGGTTTTTGGCTGGGAGAAGGTTCGGGTTGGTCAGTTCTGGTTTTTCGGGTTTGATTGACTTTGAATTTGGGTCAGGTTTCAGGAAATGGACCGCCCTAGGCATCAGTACCTTTTAGTATGGTCCAAATGGGTCATGATGGGATGGCTCTGAAGTATTCTTTTTTCCATTCATATATAATTAATGCGCTAAATATAATTACAAAAACTATGTTATTACCACAATTTAACTTTGTACATAAAGGTGACCTAATTATTATGATTTGGCACATGTGACTCGTTAGAGATAAAAATGACCTGAATTGACACATTATAAGTAAATGGTTCGAAATTTTCATCTTAAATTTGATAAAAGAAAGTTTTCGTTTAGCAATTCATAATCACAAGCTCTTACAACGGGAAAATTTTGTAGACCAAAGAGCTGGAGGCACTGCAAAGACGATTCAAGAATTCATCCAAGGCAAGCGAATATTTACACACGTCTTTTGAAGTCATCAATGGATTATTCACATACGATTTTCATCTTTTTTTTTATGTGTGTAGGGAGAGAAAGCAGATTATTTAGTAAAAATACAAGAGTTGCACAAACAACTTGCAATGGACAAAGAGGAGGCTGAAAAGTTGCAGGTAGAAATATATACATAATTACATATGATGTTTATATGTGTGTATAATACCTATTGCCTTAACTGTGTTACTTTATTACAATTTTCAGCAAGATAGGGATAATTTTCTCAGTATAGCATTAGAAGGATATAAACGATGTCTTGTCATTGGTGACAAGTATGATGTACGAGTGGTACGATCTTAACCTAATCTATCTCCAATACAAATCCATACATGTTGCTTTTTTACATGTTACTTTTGACCCTTTTTGCTTTTTTACAGTTACCAGTAAATTTAAGGTGTTCATATTTTTGTTGCTTTTTTTTTTAATTTTTGAATGGCTAATGTGTGTCACAGGTCTTCCGACTTGTATCTCTTTGGTTTAGTTTATGCACAAGACAAATTGTTGTAGATGGGATGTTCAGTACAATCAAAGAGGTACAATCTTACAAGTTTATACCGCTTGTATACCAAATTGCTTCAAGGCTAGGTAGCTCAAAAGATAGTCAAGGGCCTAATACTTTTCAGGTTAGAGCTTAACGAATTTCTACAATTTTTTATTTTTATTTTTTCAATTCATTTTTCTAGTATTATGTATTTCATTCTTTGAGTACGCTGTGGTGCAGTTTGCCCTGATTTCTCTGTTAAAGAAAATGGCAATTGACCATCCTTACCACACAATCTTTCAGGTATTTTTAATGCTTTTCTCCTAGGGGTGCAAACGAGCCGAGCTGCTAATTGAGCTCGAGCTCGGCTCGTTGGTAATTCCTCAAGCTCAGCTCGGACTCGGGCTCGGCTCCTTTGTATCTATCAATTAATATATTAAATAAAAATAATATAAATGATAGACTCGTTTAGGCTCGCGAGCTTGGTAAGTGAAGCTCGGGCTCGATTACTAAACAAGCTTATTTTTAGTTCGGGCTCAGCTCGTAAACATGTTTAAATAAGCTCGGGTCGTTTGCTAGACAACTTTATATAAGTGGTAAATGTTAATAAATGTTAATATAAACTAATATTACATAAAGGTTCGATAAGGCACGATGAGCTTCACATGCCAGGCTCGAGCTCGGGCTCGGTAAATAAACGAGCTTTATTTTAGGCTCAAGCTCGGCTCGGGCTCGATAAGGCTCGGCTCGTTTCGAGCTGATCTCGAGCAGCTTGCGAGCCACTTGGCTCGTTTGCACCCCTATTTTTCTATACAAGTTTTGATTAGAGGAGCAAAAGGTTCGGGCTGAGCTGGTTGGCTAAGGGGTCAAAAGTGGTATATTCTACATGCGGGTCAATGTTGTAGGGTGTTTGGCCAACCCACAAATACATACATTACCACTTCCTTAAAATTTGTAAATTGTTATGATTTGACTTGACAAGCTATATGATAAAATGATTTAGGACATGGTAAGCATCTGAATACATGCTATACAATATCGACCACTTATTTCAGCTTTTGCTACTCTTTTTTGTATTTTACCTGTTACCTAAGACAACCTGAATCGACTTGTTTACATATAAATGGGACATGCTCAGTATAATACAAGTGTCTAGTGTAGGGCTACAAACGAACCGTTCATGAACCCTTACCGAACACGATATAATGTTCATGTTCGTTCCTCAAGTAAATGAACGTGTTTGTGTGTGTGTTCGTCAATTTTAGGTAGCTAACGCAATCGAACGTTCATGAACACAAAAGCTTTCATGAACAAAAACGAACACAAACATACATATAGATATTATGTAATATACTGTGTAGTATACAATGTAATATACAGTACACTGATATTTCCTTAAATATTTAATTAGTGAGAATATTTAAGTATTTGAATAAAATATATATATTATGTAATATACTGTGTATTAATTCCCGTTTTATGTTTTCTTCTAGCTTTTGGCACTAGCAAATGGTGATCGTGTGAAGGACAAACAACGCAGTAGAAACTCATTTGTTGTGGATATGGATAAAAAGTATGCTGCAGAAAGCCTCTTAAAAGAACTCTCTTCTCATCATGGAGCTGTTATACGACAAGTAACACCCCCCCCCCCCCCCCCCCCCCCCCCTAGTTTTAATATCATATACTATTTCCGATGCCAAAGAAAATTTACAATAAATTTTCATGATGGTTTGTGTATATATTGTAGATGAAACAGATGGTAGAAATCTATATCCGGCTTGCTGAACTAGAAACAAAACGAGAGGTAAATGTTGGTGTAAATTTATTAGGATATATGGTCTATATGAATATACGACTCTTGTAACTCTATTCAATAACAATAGTTATTGTTATCTGCCTTTTTTAGGTTTATATGCTTACTAACTAGAATATGTTAACAGGATACCAATAAAAAGATTGCTCTACCAAGAGAAATTCGCAGTGTTCGGCAACTTGAACTTGTAAGTATTGTTCTGTTTACGCATCAACATGTTTGAATAATAAAGAAATACAACTAATAAGCTGATTTGCTAATAATTCTGTGATAAAGTACATGGAAGGTCCCTATGGTTTACCAAAATTTTGGATTTGGTTCTTAGCTTTCCAAAAGTACATGGACGGCCCCTGTGTTTTTTGCACTTTGAAACGCATTTAGTACCTAACTTGGACATGCTAAAACCTATAGATTTGCTAGGACTAAATGCGTTACAAAGTGCAAACCAGGGACCGTCCGTGTAGTTTTAGAAAGCTAGGGACCAGATCCAAAATTTTGGTAAACTACAGGGACCATCTGTGTACTTTACGTGGATTAAGAAAGAGGTTAAATAAATTTGAATTTCTATTGCATGTGTAAAATTTTACCATCCATTCCTTAAGTTTCGTTGGATTTTCAGGTTCCCGTAGTGACATCATCTTTTCCAGTTGACCCTAGTTGCCAATATAGTGAAGGATCTTTCCCACATTTCAAAGGCTTGGCCGATTCAGTCACGTATGTTTAGGAAGTGGGAATAATGCCGTCTTGTAATTGTGTCTTGTCACCATAACGTATGTTTTTTATTTGTAATATACACAGGATCATGAATGGCATAAATGCTCCAAAAGTTGTTGAGTGCCTCGGTTCAGATGGTAAAAGATACCGGCAGCTTGCAAAATCTGGAAATGATGACCTCAGACAAGATGCTGTATGGATCGTTTCTGAATCTTTTACTGATCCTGCATAGTATATAACTAGAGATGTCTAAATACCCAACCGGGTAACTGTCTAGATTGGGTAATACATAAGTGCGGATTAAATCTGGTCGGGTGGGTGGGTCCTATGCTGTTAATATCGGTGATATACACCGTTATATCAGTTACCGGTACCTGGCGATATTGACTGATATATCACTGATTTTTCCGATATCAGTACCTTTCTTCTTTGTTCTACCATTCGTCTTTCTTCTTATTGCTGCTATTAGTGATTTAAGTCTTAATTGTTAGTGTTTTAAGTCTTAATCATTGCCTACTTGCTACAATTGTTGGTGTTTTGCAAGTTACAAAAAGGTTAATTTGTTAATGGTAGGAGAGTATTCTGACTTGTGTTAAATTGCTATGTATCTCAAATATCGGTCCTTGACCAATATCCATTGTTTACCGCATTAACTGCATGGGTCCTAACTTAATCTAATCGTGGTGCAGGTAATGGAGCAGTTCTTTGCTTTGGTCAATACTTTCTTACAAAACCACAGGGATACATGGAAGAGGAGATTAGGGATACGCACATACAAGGTGTCTTCATTGTTTACCTTTTCTAAAGAAAATATTGAAAACTTTGCAACTATACTAATGTTTTATAAATCAGGTGGTTCCTTTTACCCCAAGTGCCGGTGTTCTCGAGTGGGTAAATGGCACATTACCTCTAGGCGAATATCTCACTGGAAGGTTAGTGAAATCATGTTTTTTTATAATCCTCGAGTCAACAGTCAACACTGCAAACTATTATACCTGAAAATTGTAAACTTTCAGTTCAAGAAGTGGTGGTGCCCATGGACGCTATGGTTTAGGAGATTGGTCATTCCCAAAATGCAGACAACATATGGCTACCGTAAGTTGCTTTTCATCCTATTCCATTTAATCATTTAAACATAATCTTTTCAGTATAACTGAAGTGTAGTTGTTTTTATATAGGAAAATAACAAGCGCAAGGCGTTCCAGGAAGTCTGTGACAATTTCAGGTATTTTGAATCGTAAAATCTGTATCACCTATACTTATTCAAGCCATTGTCTTATATGTATTTTATTATTATGATTATTCTTATTATCTGCAGACCAGTCATGCATCACTTTTTTCTAGAGAGGTTTTTACATCCAGCTGATTGGTTTGAAAAACGACTTGCGTATACAAGAAGTGTTGCAGCTAGCTCTATGGTAGTTTGTTTTCTTATCTAAGCAGTCTCATTCATTTTGTTCTTTCAAGTTTTACTTGTTTGTAACCCCTAAGTTTATTTCATATTTTTTCTCATTTTGTGGCTTCATAAGAACCATAATGAGGACATGGGCGGATTGGGTAATTGGTCAGAACAGGGTCGTGTAAAAATGGTCTTTTTATGCTAGTCGGTTTTCAGTTCTTGAAAACCGTTCGGTTTCAGTTTCGTTTTTTTCGGTTTCGGTTTCTTCGGTTTTAGCAACGGATCCGTAACAAATTTACATAAGATTCAAAAATAAAACGTATAATCCAAGGTTTAAGAATCTTTTTTTGATGTTAACACTTAACATCTAAGTTATTATATTTAACCTTTTTAATTATTATTGTTCACATAAACCTAACCTTCTAATCTGTTAAATTGGTTTAGTTTTTTGTTTTGGTTCGGTTAAATTGGTTTTCTGCTCACCCTTACCTACTTGTCAAGTATTATAATCTAATTTTCAAATAAAACGATCTATCAAGTTATGTGCGTTAAATAAACACATTAGACGACTTTTGACCCATTTCCCTTTAAGCTAGTTTTTTTAGTATTACTTGTTTGACCCGTTAGAGATAAAATTATAAACCAAATCAAATATAAGTTTCTCTTGAAATGTAGGTGGGTTACATTGTGGGACTTGGAGATCGACATTCCATGAATATTTTAATCGACCAAGCAACGGCGGAAGTAGTCCACATCGATCTTGGTGTCGCCTTTGAGCAAGGCTTGATGCTCAAAACACCTGAGCGGGTCCCATTCAGGCTGACAAGAGACATTATCGATGGTATGGGGGTAACAGGTGTGGAAGGAGTTTTCAGAAGATGTTGTGAAGAAAATCTATCCGTTATGCGAACAAATAAAGAAGCCTTACTGACCATTATCGAAGTAAGTCATATAAAGTAAAATTGAGAGTTTTAACCCGTTTATTATACGGGCTGTCTTATCTTAAACGGGGACCAAAAGTTAATGCATTTTTATCAAAAAACTAGTGGGTTACCACCCGCGCTCTGCAGCGGGTTCGAAACGTAGATTAAAATAAGCAAATCGTGAGAGTTAAAGTTGTTTGATGTTTTAGTTAATGGGGGCTAAATATGTCTTATTAAAGTTGAGGGGCCAAACCTGTCATTAGTAAAGTTGTGTTAAGGGGCTAAACATGTCAGTATTAAGGATGAGGGGCTAAAGTTGTTTATTATTAAAGTTGCGGGGCTGAAGTTGTTTGATGTAGTTAAGGGACTAAACATGTCATTATTGAAATTGAGGGGCTAAACGAGTCATTAATAATGTAGAGGGGCTAAAGATGTTTATTAATAAAGTTGAGGGGCCAAAGTTGGCTGATGTGACAAAATAGCATATTTTTAGTATATATAATATAAGAATATTGCTAAACAAATTTTTTAGCATTTTAGACGCACACACCTAGTCTTTATATATTTTGTATTAATAAGGACAAAAAAAGTGTTTCGGGTCAACACAGCCCCGACATGTAAAAGCGACAACTGATTGGAATTTTATAAAGGTTATCCATGGTGCTTAACTGTATTGAAATATAATGCAGGTTTTTATCCATGATCCTTTATACAAGTGGGCTTTATCACCTCTAAAGGCTTTGGAGCGTCAAAAGGTGCTTAAGGAGCATTTTCAAGCATAGTTTATAGTTATGTAACAATGTGAATTTGTTTAAATAAATAGATATGATGTTTTTATTCTTTTTAACAATGTTAGGAAACCAATGATGATCTGGAGGCAAGTTTGGAGGACTCGGAAAATGAATATGAAGGAAATAAAGATGCAGCGCGTGCTCTTTTGCGTGTTAAACAGAAACTTGATGGATATGAAGAAGGTGAAATGAGAAGTGTGCATGGACAGGTATATATCAATTTTTTATTACTCATTTAACATGTTCTGTTTTTAAGCTAATTGTTTTGAGTTTGCATATTTGGGCTATTGGTAAATGGGTTTCAGTGAGTGTTTTTTGTAGAGGGTAAGACGGGCTGGATCAGATTGACCCAAAACGATTTTTGTCTAAAATTATTTAATTTTTCAGAAATAACTAGTTGTAAGATACAGGATTTGCAATAGTAATCCATTTTAATTTTAAAGGAAATGATTTTGGATGCTTTATGCTTTTATATAACACTCGGTTGTCTTTGAACCCAATTTTGTCTAGAAAAATAATCCGGTTTGCTCTTTAGACAAAAAAACTTGGATGACTCATATTTGGGTTTATTGTGTTTTCTCTTGGTAGGTTCAACAACTGATACAAGATGCAATCGATCCTGACCGCCTGTGTCATATGTTTCCTGGATGGGCATCTTGGTTGTAGTTAAGATCAAGTGTGGTGTACATATTTTTTGTTTCGAGTTGTTTTTACCCGATTTGCGGATTTTTTGTGGTGGATATATGTTTCATATTTTACCTTGTTATTAACTGATGTAAATGGTCAAATTTTGATGAGACTACAGTTAAAAATAGTTTTGTATCATGATGTTTTCTGTTAGTACTTTTGTATAGAGGGCAATTTAATTCATATATTTACACGCATGTTGATCTTTGTTATTCCTTTTTTGTATTCATGGGTGACTTTTACCACTCGACTTTTAACAAGAAATCAAATTATTAGTTATACATGAGTTTTATGATGTTTAATCAGTAATAGCTGAAAATAATAAAAAAAAAAACTTAGGTTTGTTTTATGTTTATAACTTCTTAAAGAGTACATGGCCAAAATGGCTCCTCACATTATGCCACATGCCACTTTAGATAGAAAAGTAATTTTTTTTTATCAAATATGATGTACATCAAATGTACCGATCTGGTTCACAAACCGGTTTGAGCTCGATATGTGAAGTTTGGGCTAGAACTCATTTATAAAATGAGCCTCGATAAAAGCTCTATCTCAGGCTCGGGCTTGTTTAAGCCCCGTTCGATTATAGTTTTTTAACGAGCAGATCTCGAGTAGCTCATAAGCAGATCTACTCGTTTGCACCCAAATTACATCCATTTCAAAATTTTAGACATACAAAATGGAAAAGTGACACTTTTTAGGTAAAAAACATACATATTCAAACTGAAATACGAGACGCTAAAACATAACACAACCACAGATCTACTACTTTTAATAAAGTAAAACAAACTTATGCCACATGGCATTTGCTTAAACCATTACTTGCCACATGGCATATGATGAAACCCTATTTTTTCCAATTGACCGCGAATTCCATTGTTCCTTACGCATCTCTTCTTTTCCTCATTCTTTCTTAACCTAATTAATATATTGATCCGTTTCACAATTATCTCTTCAACTTCACTCCAATCATCTTCCAAGAATACAATCGGTTTCCATATAACAATGAATTTTTTGAAGGAACTTACATATATAGATGATTTTACATTCTTCAGCTTCTTCATCTACTTCTACTTTTTCTTAAATCGATTTCAGAATTTGGTATATCGATCTACAAATCTGTAAGTTGCGTTTGTTTAATTCCTTCTTTAATCATTCTTTATGTGTTCCTCCGTTTATTTACTGTTTTAAAAGTATGGTTATGTTGATTTAACCCTAAATCCGATTTTCATTGAAAATCTATTGATTTTGGGGTCTTAATATTATGGTTTTGTTATAGAATTTGATGTTTATGCGAAACCCTAAAACCGATTGTGATGCATAATATGTTTTATTTCACATGTTTATGTAATCTTTCAAGTTTATACGAAACCCTAAACCCGATTGTTATGGAATATTTGTCTTATTTTATTTCATTATGTTAATGTTAATTCTTTTTTTTTTTTGTTTTTGTGTATTAAAACTATTGTTATGTTATAGAAATTTATCTTTATGCAAAAGCCTAAATCTGAATGTGATGCAGAATAAGTTTTATTTGATTTGATTCTGTATTCTATGAACCTCATTCGTGTATATCATTGTTACGAATGATAGTTTTTTATTTGATTCGATTCTTTTTATATGTGTTTTTCAGTCTGATTTATTGAGTATGGTTATGTTATACAAACCCTGAATCCTATTGTCATGGAAAATCTGTAGATTTTGTTTTTATTTCACATGTTTATGTAATCTATCAACTTTTTAGGTCACTTTTGTTGGATTTGATGATAGGATAATAAGGAGTTTTAATTTTTGTTAATTGTCAGTGGAAATCATTTGGTGACACAATTTAGTTATTTCTTGCCCTTAAATGTGCATACACACATGTATTTTGTTCATATCATTGTGTAATTTGACTTACTTTTATTTTGATGTATCATAAGTAGATACATCATTATCAGTGTACATAACTTGCTTAGCACATTATCATTGTGTAATTGGACCATTAGAGAAGAAAGTTGTAATTGATATGTAAAATTAATATCTTAGTATGCTTAATTTGAACCAAAAAGTACAATTCTTTAACTTCTTATCACATGAGTTTTTTTTTTTTTAGTTTAAGTGTTTTTTTTATAAGTTGTTATGTATAATAAATTTTTAGAATGTCTTTTGATAAAGAAGTCATCGTATACGTGATGCGCTCCGCATAAGATTTTTGGACCTAGCGCATCTGAGCGCAACCCACAATTTAAAACCAATACCGGCTCTAATATATGCATTATGTGTGTATTATGTTTATGATAGATAGCTGCTTTCATTTCATTTTTTGTCATGAGCTTTGTGGATGATTGCATCTTTGGTTTCCTTTATTTGTTCTTTGTTTTTTAATTTAACTAGGATTTTGACCCGCCGTACGTTGTGGCGGCGTCTAAAGTTAAAGTAACTCGTATTTATACTGTATATTTGACCCGACTCTTTACTTAAAAAAATTACATCGCCATAAAATGAAAACGTAGTATATTTGACCCGACTTGCTTTCAAATACAGTTTACGAACGTATACAAAATAAGTAGAACATTGATAAAAAAAAGTATAATAATTTGTCCACATTGCGATGTAAAGTCGTAAAAGTCATTTAAACCAAAGGAGGTGTCAAATTATTAAGTAGAAAAGGTTAAAAAGGTCAAAGTTGTTAATTACTGAAAGTTATAAGTGAATGTGTAACTTACTTAAAGATAAAGATTAATAGTATTTCATATAAAAAAATTAAAGGTGTAAAGTGGAAAAACTTGAAAGTATAAGGGTCTTTTTTGTTGGTTTAAAACTTCAAAGAAAAGAAATGAAAAAGTAAAAAAAAAAGTCAAAAACTTTAAAAGAGAGGTCTGACAACTTTTGTCTTTTATGGAGGATATAAAGGAAGCAAATGTCTGGCAACTCTATAAGTCGGTCAACAAAGGAAACAAATTTTGTCTTTTTACGGAGGATATAAAGACAAAGGCCGCCGACCTTTGTCTTTAATAGTATATAAATTTACTTTGATGGTGTTTGTTTTGTTTATTTTGGGTAGAAAAGTTTTGATTTTTAGAATAATTTAAGTGTACCCATTTGTGATATGATCTTCAATTTTTAAAAAAATTCTCATATATTCTGCCTGTCACTAGGGGTGTAAACAAGCCCAGAGGCTCGAGAGCTACTCGTGACCGGCTCGGTTAAAAGCTCGAACGAGCCGAGCCTTAACGAGCCCGAGCCCGAGCTCGAGCCTGAAATATAGCTCGTTTTGTTATCGAGCCCGAACTCGAGCCTGAAATACAAAGCTTGTTTAGGCTCGCGAGCCTAAACGAGCCCATAGAAAATTTTAATTTTTTATATATAATATATTAATAATGATGATAACATTGATGAGCCGAGCTCGAGCCGAGCTTTGCCTTGTTTAAAGGATGTTGAAGTGAGCACGAGTCGAGCTTTTAGCTCATTTAAGGTTGTTCTCAAAATAGTTCGAGCCGATTCGAGCCGAGCTCGAGCTTCATAAAAACCTAACGAGCCGAGCTCGAGCCTGGTCGAGCTCGGGTTCGGCTTGGCTCGTTTACACCCCTACCTGTCACATCAATTATCATGAGGGTTGTGAATGGTTACATCATGGGTTTCCTCCACTTGTTCTTGATTTTGGAATTAAACTTACTTTTGATGAGGTTTGTTATCTTTATGTAAATATTAAATCTATTCATATATATGAATTTTTATTATAACATTTCCGTCACATTGTTTTTTTGTTGTTATTTTGAATTTTTGAAATATATCATCTGATTTGGTTTGTTTATGTAACTTGTGTTTATAGGTTTTTAATATGGCTGAAAGTTCATCAAGGTATTTTTTGTTGATTTGGTTTGTTTATGTAACCTGTCATTTGTAGAATCTGTATTTTTTTTCATGTTATCATTTTTTTCGAACAATAACCTTAACATCTTAATGTTTATTAATATCGTATTATTTTAATCAGTATCAGAGAACCCTGCTTCTGTAGGCATATGAGTCGAGCAGACGAAGTTATTCTGGCAAATGATAAATTATTACATGAGTTATTTGTGTTCTTTTTTTTTGTTATCATTAACTACAGTTTATTATTATTCTATTTTTTAGATATTTTGACTATAATTATAATTCATGTTCCATTGTTTGTTTTATTAGTCGATTCCTTCTGACGTTGCGTTCAAACTGTGGGGTGTGGATAAAGGCCCTACAAATGTTATGATACAGACTGAGGATGGCCGAATGTTTAATGTTTCTTTAAGTGAATCAAAAGGAAAGTTATTCTTTTTCCATGGTTGGTCGAATGTTGTCATACATTTGCGACTAACCAAAGGATGTTTGGTAGTATTCAATCCCGTAGATTCTACTACGTTCAAAGTAACACATTTCCTTGATGGGGTTAGTGGTAGCTCTTTCTGGACATATCTGCTCCCCCCATCATCTCAGTTTTATGTAAGATAATTTTTACTTTTATTTTTCTTAATGTATTTACGTTTTTCTTTAGTGATATTTAAACTAACCTTTGTATTATTTTTTTTTATCATTCCTACAGGTCATTCCTGAATGTATCCTGCCCAAAATCTATGATTATACATCCAATTATGTAATCTCCACTGTAATTATAGACAACAAAATGTTTCACGTTATTATTGAAACGGCTGACGGTAAAGTCGGTTTTACCGTTGGTATTGACCTAATTGTTAGTCAGTTACAATTGGAGGCGGGATGTTTTTTGTTATTTACAAAATATTTTGGTAATTATTTTCATTTAATTTTTTTTGGAAAAAACGGTGTTGAAATGAATTTTCCAGATGTAGATGTCAATGAGGTAAGTATACATTTTTCTACTTATTTATATATTTGATATATTGTTAATATAATAAATGATATATTTAATTTGCAGGCTGTAGTTGCACCTATCGATTCTGTAAATGATGTTTATGAACAACCACATGGTCGTGTTCATCGGTTTGTTCGTATGGCTGGTGAACATTATTTTGTAAGTTTTAATATCATTTTACAAACTGCTAAATATTAAGTGTTACAATTTTATTTTGACGTAATAAAACATTATTGTTTTTAGTTTCATCTTTATTATTTATTTTATTTTTACAACAATACAGAGGCATCCTGATCCTGTTTCACGGATGGCTAAACTTGATGAAGGTTTAAAAGATATCACCGTCAGACTTATGCATCGTGATCCGCCAGAGCAGTTTACCAACGGTACCAGACGTGAAATGAAAGAAGAAGGTTTTCGATATGCGTTAACCCGTTGGTCGAAGTTCATGAAATCTGCTGGAATTAAGGTCCGTGACACCGTTCACTATTCTTTTGATGAAAATGAACAAGTGTTGAGTGTTGAAAAGGTTGTACTCTACGTTAGGCGTAGTGATTAGTTATTTGACATTTAGGTTTCGATTTTTTCCTTTTCATATGGAAAATATTTGACATTTACGTTTCCGACCACCCTTTTTATATGGTTATTGGTTTTTAACATTGATTATGGTTTTGAATTTCAAGTTATTACATTTTTTTATTTTTTAAGTGTGCTTTGAACCACTATAATGACAATCTATAAGATAATATCAGATTATTAAATATGCCATGTCTAAAAAGTTTAATCTATGTTTTAAGTAGTGTTTATTCCCATTACACATATGATAGATCAAAAACGATATAGAAACAACTTTTAAAGATATAAAGAAATTAATATATTCAGATATTAAGATTGCTGTTTATTTTTTAAAAATATATTACCATGGCTGTTTATGTACAAAAGTTACTGTTTATATATCTTGGTGTTGTTTGTCTTATATATATAAATATATATTACAAAATTTAAATATTAAACAGGGAAGTGAATCATATGTATGTGTGATTGATATTATTCCGTTAAGTAACTAAATTAACCTAAAAGAAGTTGATATATTTATTGAAAAAATATATAAACTATTTCAACTTTAGTTCACTGTTTTTTATAATTTTATAACATTTGTAAATTATGTTAATCATGTTAATAATTTCTACAAAAAGTATATTCTTATTTTATCATCTCTTAATCAATTAACCATTTAACATGATTGAAAATAATCAGGATGTCATTCTTGCTTTGACCTTCCTCTTTGCTGCAGATAGAATAAAGTGTTGTTATTATTAGAAGAACAGTAGTATGAACTTTTAGTAATACATATAGAATATAGAATATATAGAATATAAGACTATGATTGTAAACCTTTTATTATAGTTTTGACCTGCTACATTAGTATGCTTTTTACATAAAATTACCCTATTTATAGTCATTTTAATTATAGAAAGTCAACTCTCACTTAATAGGTATCAATTTCAAAATCTCGTCCTTACTTTGGAAGTCTGAGAATTATGGAAACTGATTAATCATAATAATTTAGATTACCATATTTTTATATTTTAGTAATGGTTGACAATTATAATTAAAATTAAAAATATTGCTACCAAAATTATGTGCTCAATTTCTTTTATAAATAACTCTCATTTGTTATGTTTCATACACATCGCATCTACTAAGTTTGTATATTTATAGATATACATATCTTCTGGTATGAGTGTTATGGGTTTCATTTTAATTGATATAGTTATTGTATTGTTGAGTTAACATATTATTTTTTTCATGTACTTTTCTTCATAGATTATTGTATATCATCATCAAGTAAGTAATCTTAATTCTTTTTCATGATTTGCAGAGATGGAACAGGCTGCTATCACACTTCTTAATAATGTTGATCTTAATGTTGATGATTATACTATCAGAATCCGCATAGTCCGGCTATGGACAAGACCTACCTTCAACAATCCTAGGAAGATTTATTGCTACGACATGATATTCATGGACCAGGAGGTTTTTTTGGCCCAATGCATACGTTTTTTTCAATTTCATATTAATGTGTTAGTTTTTATAATTAATTATAAAATGTTGTGTTTTAGGGCACCAAAATGCAGGCATTTGTTTTACAAAAGAACACTACTGCTTATGAGCATTTGCTGAAAGAAAATCAATGTTTAACTATTCGTAATCCTTCGATGGGTGAAAATCATCAGAAAGTTAAATATGTTCATAGTTCGTTGAAGATCAATCTAAATGGCAACACTACTGTCGAAGCATGCAACGAGCCTGTTGGTGCTGAACGGGGATTTGATTTTTCTCCATTTGATTCTGTTGTGGATGACCCTGATGATGACGGTAAGTCTTTCAAAAGCCCGATTGGTACGTTAGTTAAAAATGTGTTGTTCATTTTTAGTATTTTAATATTATATTTTTATGTAATTTTAATTACATTATTTTGTATTTTTTTAGATGTTATTGGTTTTGTGGTTAAGTGTCTTCCGTTAGAGGATAAAAGTGAACATAATAACGGCAAAGACGAGAAGAAGACTACCTTTATTATGGAAGATTTGCAGTACATTCAAATATACCTACATTTACTTATATATTTATCCCATTTTATGTATTTTACAACTACCAACTTACGTATTTAAACTTTTTTTTGTAGACACCATCAGATTTACGTGACGTTATGGGGTTGTTATGTTGATCAGATTTTAGAATTTGAGAAGAACCATAAGGATGAAAAGAATGTTGTGGTCGTTGTTCAGTTTGGGAAGTACAGATTTTGGGGAGGTATATTCTATACCGACAATCTCACATATCATTAAAGTACATATTTAATTTATTCATTCAAGTTGTGGTTTTATTTACATGTTGCTATAATTAAGCAGGTAATTTGTTTGTCTCCAATTTGTATACAGTAACTCGAGTCTTCATAAACACTGAAGTAAAAGAGATTTTGGATTTCAAGAAAAGGTTTGTAATCTTATTACCTTTTTTTATAATATCTTTTGAATACGTATTTTTGTCACATACATTATCTTTTCTGTACAGTTTCTTTGCTCAGCTTACTGCTTCAACGTCTTCCGGTTATTCCAGATTGAGTTCTTCTGCTATTAAGTCAACGACTGAGGAATATCTATCTGATGTTTCATTTAGTACGATTGGAGCATTAAGCGAAATATCCCAAGTATTGTTATAATTTTATTTTGTTTTATTTATTAGACCTATTATTTTTAACTTTCAGAATGTACTAAATTATATACTATGTATACAACAAAAGTTTGTTATTATCCTGGGAACAATTAAGAGCTTTGCTTCCGAAGACTCATGGTTTTACAATGCATGTAAGAGTTGCAACAAGAAGGTTCTTACCAACACTATTTGCAAGGACAAGCAAGATGGAAGTGAAGGATATGATGAAGTAACTGTCTTGGATGTAACACCCGTTCTTATAATCAAGGTTTAACGTATATTTTGGGAAAATAATCATGCAATTAATGATTATTATACATCGGAAATACGGGTTTGTTAAAAACTTTTACAATTTAAGTGATATAGACAATGTGATTTAATTCGCCGTTTAGGATAACGACAAAACAACGTTGCGGAAGCTTTGTTTAACGTGTGTTCGGTTCTTGCTCGATGCTTGATCTTCATCCGGGACTCTCGACATTCACTTGAGATCAAAACCAACTTAAAGGTTAGTCTTGATAATTAAATAACCAATACAACAAGGAAATTAGGAAAATCCAACATTGATATCTTGATCCAAAAATAATCATTTGAATCTGGCCTCCACCGTAACTTAAGGTGGCACCGTAAGTTACGGTGGCCTCTGAATGTTAAATTCCCCCACCGTAAATCAGGGGTATTCTACCGTAACAATTTTAGCTCCACCGTAACTTACGGTGGCACCGTAAGTTACGGTGGCCCCTGCATCCAACCTTTCCATTTTGCCGTTATTTGACACGAAAACTTTCGTATCTTTCAATCCGCTTATCCGTTTGACCTACCGTTTCTTCCTACGTGATTGTAATTTGATTCCCCACCTTATGAGGTTAAAATCCAACATTCGGTTTAACAAAAATTCAGACTTTTAAGTCTTCGGCTTATTGACCTTTTTACCAAATTTTGACCCATTCAATTTTTATCAAACAAACATGTTTATTTGCTCTCTAAACTCATGAATTTCATAAATTCCACATCCCCTATCATATTAATCTCAAATCACGGGTTTCTTACATATATGATGCAAAACTATTTAGATGCTATGGCTTTATGTAAATGGTTCGGTTATCCTGATTTTTTATAACCATTACATGCAATCCCAAGTGGCCAGAGGTAAAACGGTTTCTTAAAGACACCGCTCTTAATCCTGAAGATAGGCATGATATCCTATCAAGGTTATTTAAAGTGAAGCTGGATGCGATTTGTAAAGATTTAAAGGAACATCATATGTTGGGAAAAGCTGCAGCAAGTATGTAACCTGGTTTTTTTTATATATTTGTTACATTTTCATGTATTCTTTTTAATTATTTTTATGTAGTTATTTATACAATCGAGTTTCAAAAAAGTGGTTTACCTCATGCGCATTTGTGCTTATTCATGGAACCTGAAGTGAAACTTCCCACTGTTGACCAAGTTGATCCGTTCATATGTGCCGAAATTCCAAACAGAGATGATGACCCAGAGTTGTATACGCTTGTGAAGGATTTTATGATTCACGGACCTTGTGGTAATGCTAATATGAACTGCCCATGTATGGTTGATAAACAATGTTCAAAAGGTTTTCCAAAAAGATTTCAAGATACTACCACAATTGACGCCAATGGTTTCCCATTATACAGAAGGAGAGATGATGGAGCAACAGTTGTCAAGAACCGGATCGAGTTAGATAACAGAAGTGCTGTACCATACAACAAAAAGCTATCGAAAAAGTATCAGGCACATATAAACGTTGAGTGGTGCAACCAAGCTGGGTCAATTAAGTATTTGTTTAAGTATATCAACAAATGGCCTGATAGAGCAACAATTGTTGTTTTGCATAGCGATAATCAGAATGAACAACCTGAAAAAGATGAGATTAAAGAGTATTATGACTGTAGGTTTATCTCAGCATGTGAGGCATCATGGAGGATATTTAGTTACGATGTAAATTACAGATATCCTTCTGTTATCAGGCTTCCATTCCATCTTCCAGGGCTACAACTGGTTGTCTTTGGACCAGACGAAGACATCAATTATGTTCTGAACAGACCATCTGTCAAGTGTTCTATGTTTCTGTCTTGGATGGAACGTAACAAAGACCCGGACGACCATTTGGCCCGTACACTAACTTATGTTCAGTTTCCAACTTGGTATGTATGGAAGGTTGAAAAACGTTGTTGGCAACCTCGGAAAAAAGGTAACTCAATTGGCAGAATTCATAATGTTGCTCCTTCACTTGGAGAAGCGTATTTTTTAAGAATCCTGCTTAATAAAGTCAAAGGACCTAAGTCATATGACGATATCAAAACTGTTAATGGTCATGTATATGATACATTTAGAGATGCGTGTTTTGCACTTGGTCTTTTAGATGATGACAAAGAGTACATCGAAGCAATTAAAGAAGCAAACGAAACAGCAACAACTTCTTATGTCCGAAATTTATTTGGCATGATGCTATTGTCCAACACTATGTCAAGACCGGAGATTGTATGGGAAAGCACGTGGAAATATATGACAGAAGACTTCATCTACAGATACAGTAAATTACATCATGTTGAAGGTACATATTTATATCACTTACCTTTCCATGATGAATATGTAAATAAAATATTATATTATAAAACTTTAGAATAGCCATTTTGCTTTTTCCATTTTTTTCATACATCGTTTAAATACAATTTCATACTCATTGTATCTGTATTTCAACATGTAACAGGTTTATCAATTCCAGACGACGAACTTAAAAAATACGCTTTGTTGGAAATTGAAAAGTTTTTAGGTATGAATAGCTCATCGCTATGGAACTGTAGACGTTGATGTTATAGGCCATGGTCATGCTGATGTAGCATTGCAAGAGCAGCATGTATTGGAAGATGACATTGTAGACGTTGAACATGATGTGCCAGTCTTTGAAGCGGATCCTGTGTTGGAACCAGACCTTATTGACATTCCACACATTCCGGCCGTTGTTGATCAAGCCAACCAATACGAACTAACATGGTGTCTAACTGTCTATCTTTTCGTTTTGTAAGTTTTTCATACTTTAAATGCTTTATTTTAAAATTATGTAACGCTTTGAAGTTTGTATTTTTTTATTATTTTTTTTAATTTGTTTATTTTATCCGACTGTAATGCAGCGGTTCCCAAAGGCATTTGCAGCAAATGTAGATTTGTCTGTCCTTGATGAGATGGTAGTTGAAACTGAAGACGGGTTTTCAATGACACCAGAGATGCGGCAAGAAACGGCACGTGGGAGACCTCGGTATGCTTTCAGAGGATGGCAGAACTTCATGCTGCAGGCTGGGTTGGAAAATGGAGCTCAGTTCTTGCTGCGATATGATAGGAATCAAAACACGTTGCGAATTCTTAATCCGAACCCCTAGGGGATGTATCTATTGACAGATGGCGTCAGAAGTAAACAATTAATATCGTTACCAAGCATGTCGTATGTGTGGTAACAGTTTTGAAAAAATTATTACTATATATGTTTTGTTATCTTAATCTCACTTCAGACTTTTTTTAATTTTTACTTTTTTCCCTAAAATTGGTTTCTACTAAATATAAATCATATCATGCATACCATTAACGCATTTCCTTTACAACTTTTGTCACACATTGTTTGTTAGTACCTTTACGTAGATGAATTCGTGTGTGTTATCTATTACTCTACCTTCATTTCTTAATGTATATTTTTATGTTCACACTTCCGGTGCAAGTCATTTTCGACAAAAGGCATGAAAACATCATAATGAAGGTTTTGTTGACAAAAACTTAATGTAACGGACATTATGTCGATGTACTTTTAGGATGTGCTCAACTGTCTCAAAATATTAGGCTTAACAAATCAAAGTTTAACGGTTCCACATTTAAATTATTTTATGTGTTTAGTTGGTGTTTAGCCACCCGCGAAAGTCGCGGGTTCTTAAGCTAGTATTATATAAATAACAATTCTAGCAAGGTTTTTCACTATAGCACAGATCACATCATTGCTACAAGGCTTTCCTTTTCCTTTCTTCTTTTGTTTTTTACTTTTCTTCTGAATTCCTATTGGTCTATGACATTTTTCCAATAAATCTTTAATTAATAATTATGTCATTTTATTAAGTTATAAAAATATAATTAGAATTTAGAGGTGTAGTGATACTAGATCGAGTAATTTGAAATTTTAAGCAAGTACATATGTAGCTCTTTTTTATTTGCTTTTAATGAATTTAAAATTTAAAGGATTTTTAGTGACAAAAATAACTATATTTTATAATTTATGTAGATAAATGCTATTGAAATATGGTTTTTAAATTGCTTGTTAATTGCTTATGTTGATGTCATAACTCGATTGGTGATTGTAAATGGATATGTTAGGTGTATCAACAGATTAGTTAAAATATTACACGCGGTTCTTTTACGGACAAAATTCTCCGCTAAGCGTGGGGTGGCTTACTAGTTAGAGAATAAATACTAGGGGTATGTTTGGTATGAGGTAATGGAATGGACGGTGGAATGGAATCGACGAGGTAATGGAATGGATGAGGTAATGGAATTGATCATTACCATTCCATGTCTTGTTTGGTTACCATGTGAGAATGGAATGAATCATTATTTTTTGTTGTTTGGTTGGTAAGAAAAGACGAAGGAATAAAATCGAATGGCGGTGGTCAGTGGTGGGTGATGATGGTGGGTGGTGATAGGTGGTCATTGTACCGGAAGCGGTGGGTGGCGGCGGGTGGTAATAGCGGCGGAGGTGGGTGACGGTGGAGTTGGGTGGCGGCAGTGACGACGGTGGGTGGTAGCGGCAACGGTGGTGGGGTGGGTGGCGACGGTGGTGGTTGACGAAGATGGCGAAGGTGAGTGGCGGCGGTGATCGGAAGTGGCAATTGTGGGTGGCGGTGGTGGACGTGGGTAGCGGCGGTGATCGGTAGTGACAGCGACGGCGATGGCGGAGGTGGGTGGCGACGGTGGTGGTTGACGAAGATGGCGGAGGTGAGTGGCGGCGGTGATCGGAGGTGGCAATGGTGGGTGGCGGTGGTGGACGTGGGTAGAGGCGGTGATCAGTAGTGGCAGCGATGGCGGAGGTGGGTGGCGGCGGTGATCGGAGGTGTTAGTGGTGACAATAGGTGGCGGTGGTGGAGACGGAGGTGGGTGGTGGCAACGACAGTGGCGGGTGGGGACGGTGGCGGTAGTGGCGAAGGTGGTGGTGGCGATGGTTGCGGTGGCAGTGGTGGTGTTATCGGTGGGTCGCAGGTGGTGGCGGTTGGAGGTGGTGGTGGTCGGAGCTGGCTGGCGGCGGTGGGTGGGTGACGACGACAGACGGCGATGGTGGATGGTGGATAGCGGTGGTGATGGTGGGTGGTGGCAACGATGGTAGGTTGTGGTGTATTTAATGAAGGATGAAGTGGGAATGGAATGGAAAAAAAAAACAGGGGGTGCGGATGGAATGATTTTGAGGGAATGGAATGCATTTTGGAATGGGTGATTCCATTCCATCGACCAACCAAACACACTTTTTTTCATTCTCTCGTAATGGTCTATTCCATTCCACCCCTCATTCCTCCATACCAAACGCTACCTAGGTCTTTGAAGGGGTAATTTGCTGTGGTGTAGCAAAATTGGGCTAGATAAGTAAACCTAAAAATCTTTTACTGTGTTGTAGTAGGCTCGGCGATTTGCATAAACTTAAAAATTTGCACATATCATACAATAATACCAAATACATTCATAATCAATATCCCGTTGGAACGCGCGGGTTAGCGTGAACTCGTTCGATTGAAATTCGAAATTCAACTTAGATTATCAAGAATTCGAATTCGATTCAATTCGAGTCCAGTAATTCGAATAACAATTTATAATTTTAAATTCGAAATTCGAATTAAAAATATACATATTTATTTATTAATTTTATTTATATATAATACACATATAACTTTAATTGAGGCTATAGTATAAACTAGGGACAATTGCATATTTCCCCTTAAAAAACTGCTTAATTGCGTATTTACCCAATTTAAAATTAAAATTGCATATATCTCCTTTCTTAACTATTAAAACTAGTTTTTTTTATATCGCGCGTTGCGGTGAAACCGGGCAAATGATAATGTAAAACAAACGTGATTTGAAAATAAAGCATGTTGTTTAGAAAGTCAAACCATTAGAACGATTTAGTTTATCATCGTACCGTTTTATGATATCAAATAAATACTTTATTTTGAGTATAACCTCGTTTTTTACAAAACTTATAACGGAATGTCAGGGAAAGAAATCAAGCACAATTACGTACTTAAGTTTTTAGAAAAAAGTTATAAACGTAACTTATTAAAGAAATATCAAATTATTCGATAAATTAATATATGTTCAAAAAAAGGAAAAAAAATATTGTTAAAAAAAGGTAAAGGAAATATATGTTTAAAAAAATAAAAATATGTTATTAAGAGTAAATATAATAATAAACTATTATAATATATTAAATAACAATAAAGTAATAAAATAATAAAAAACTATATGTTATTATAAAAATAAAATTACTATTCATCATCCATCGAAAACAATATATATAATATATATATATATAATTGCATATATCCCCTTTCTTAACTAATAAAATTGTAAATTTACCCATTTTGATTTATTTCATTAAAAACAAGTTATATAATGACTTTTTCCCCTTATTTTTATTAAAAATAAAAAAATACATATTTATTCATTTTTACTAGTTTTTGTAGAATGTTACTAGTTTAGCGGTTTAGTTCAGTGTTTAAGCTTTAGTAAAATAGTAAAAATGGATAAATATGTATTTTTTAAAGAATTGTGAAAAATCCACAAAGACTAGGAAAAATGATAAATTTGTATTTTTTTTAGTTTTAATAAAAATAAGGGTAAAAAAGTCATTATATATTTTGTTTTTAATAAAATAAATCAAAATAGGTAAATTTGCAATTATATTAGTTAAAGAAGGGTATATATGCAATTTTAATAGTCAAGGAAGGGGATATATGCAATTTTAATTTTAAGTTGGATAAATACGCAATTAATCATTTTTTAAGGGGAAATATGCAGTTGTCCCTATAAACTAAGGGGCTGTTTGGCAACATCTGAATGGTTAAGTGCTGAACCAGTAAGAGGTCTGAACCATTAAATGTTGAACTAGTAAGAGGTCTGAACCATTAAGAACCTGTATAATGTTTAACTGTTCAAAGGCAAATGTCTGACCAACTCAGATTAGAGGTCTTAACCATTCAGATTCTGTATAAATCTTAACCATTCAGAGGCAAAAGTCTGAACCATTCAGACATCTGCTCGTGAAACAAACAATCTGAACCCTTAAGTGTTGAACCAGTTAAAGGTCTGAACCACTAAGAACCTCATTAAGAGGCAATCAAACAACCCCTAAGCTATAAATTTAGTTTGGGTCTTAAACTAGCCCATTACCAAACTCATTATCAAGCACATAACTTAAACCTAACTTAGCATCAAAACAAATTTATTCGAATTTGATTTTTTAATTGAATACGAATAGAGGGTAAGGTTATTGTAAAAAAGACCAAAAGTGTGAGAAATGCAAGAAAGAATCTCAGCCATTAGATCTAAATTAATTGAAAAGGGTAAACAAGTAATTTTATCATTAATTCAATTAATTAAAAACTTCCCATAACCGCCACCTTAATTATAGGAAGTATATAACACCATTCAGTAAGTATATAACACAATTCAGCAAGTATATAACACCATTCAACAAGTATATAACACCATTCAGTATTCAGCAAGTATATAACACCATTCAGTAAGTATATAACACCATTCAGCAAGTATATAACATCATTCAGTAAGTATATAAACCATTCAGCAAGTATATAACACCATTCAACAAGTATATAACACCATTCATTGACTAAACATCTGATCGAAACATATTTTTTTTTCTCAATATAAGTATAGCAATATGGTACTCATATTAAAGATAAAAAAACGCTCGTTATTATGGTGTAATTTAAAAAAAAAGTTACGTATAAAAAGTTATTGACGTTTAAAAAAGACGGGGGGAAGTTACATGTGCATTACATAATTTCTAGTGGGGTTAAAAGACTATATTGCCCCTAGATATTTTAAATCAATCCAAATTAATGAAAATATTTTACAATTTGATCCCTATTGATCTCAACCATTAGATCAAAAGATCTAATGACTGAGATTTTTTTTCTTACCCTTCTCACACTTTAGGCCTTTTTTACAGGATCCTCTACCTACGAATAGAATTCGTATACGAATTCGAATTGGTCAATTTTTAATCAAATTAGAATTGAATTCGAATTTAAGCAAAAAATAATAATTATTTGATATTCGTTATTGGATTCGATAAACACTCGTACTTTTTTCGAACCGTACTGTATATGTACATTATATATCAATTTAATTTATATTTTATAAAATATATATTTATTTATTTTTTATTTGTCATGATCTTACTAAAAATAATGTTCCGTAACAAATAACGTTTTTACATTATCTGTAGTCATTTACCACATTTAATGTCTTTATTTATTACTTAATTTGTAGATTTTTTCTTGAATAACCGAACGAAGCTATATATTCTTTTTAGCACACAATCTTTTAAATTTTTTAAACAGATATCATAATTAACATGTTGATATTTTATTTACTACTTAAAAAAAATACTAATTTCATTTATATTTTAATAAACATATTTATTTATTTATTATTGATGATCTTACTAAAAATAATGTTTAGTAACAAAAACTCTATAGTATATGATTTCATAATCTATACTATATAATAAAAGAAACCACTTTATGGACACTTGTCATTATATTAGACTATCTCTTATAGATAATTATTTTTTTAAGGTAATTTCTTCTAATTAATTATAGATAACCCTCCTACAAAATATTATTTAGTTTAATATCTTATATTATATTATATTATATTATAGATAACTCTCATACTAAATATTCTAGTTAGTAATAATTTAAACTTCAATCAATTGACAATGTATTTGCATGTGCTTAATATTTCTTGGAGGTTCGTAAAGATAATTTGATTAATTAAATTATCTTTGTATATTTATAATATGTTTATATGTTTATTATCACCAAAAAAGTTACTTAAATTGTAATGTAAACCATTCGTTGACACTTCATTTTTAACGGTTTCTAATTTTATAAGAAAATACATTCTTATTATAAAACAAACGTAAATTCTGATAAATTAATATTAATTATGCTTAATAGCCACTAACTAATTGCTTAAAATAAAACGCATAATCTTTGTGTATATATATGAGTATGGTTTTCATACAGTGGATTTCACTCTACTCTAAAATCTTACAAAATGGGAAGATTTCAAATAAACTTTTTTGTTTTTCTTGTGGCATCCATGGCAATAATGCAACTTTCAACTGTACGTACACAATTAGCTATAGTTAATTCACTTAAGTTGTATAGATTTTAGTTTTATAGTTGTTAACACTACTTATTATTCTCTATTTATTTATCTCAGGCCGGAGAAGAAGGCTCAGTGCCTGTTGAAGGTAATATTATTATATAAATTATATTACGTGTATATACAGTGGCGGATCTAGAAAATTCTTATGTGGGCAACAATAAAAAAAGGGTAACAAAATCGAAAAAACGTCAATTTCTTCTATAATTTACATTACCATCGGAGCGTTAAGCTAGGTCCGCCCCTGTGTGTATATATATAAGTATTGGAAATTAACTGTTTTACTTTATTTTTTGTAGAATGTCCATCTGCATGTTCGGTTAGATGTTCTGCAACACATCATCCGGGAAATTGCATGGATGTATGCATAGACTGTTGTGGAAAATGTTTATGTGTTCCTTCTGGAACTTTTGGAAACAAAGATGAGTGTCCTTGTTATAGAGATAGGCTTACCCAAGATGGATTACCTAAATGCCCGTAATCACATGCTAATTTGTTTTTTTTTCTTTGCTAAAAAAGTATTATCAGAAACTAAATACGGAGGCTAGCTAATGTAGCTTGTTTTTATTTAGATCTCTTTGTTATGCTTTCAACAAATATCGAAGTAATAATTATTTGTGACGAGTTTGATAGTTATTTGTTTTTTTTTATTATTTTTCTTTTAATGTTGTGTTTTGGATTCGTACCCGGTTTAACAAGTCAATAAAGTATAAGGTTGAACGTAATTTAATCACCCAAATAAAGATTGAATACATTCTTAATATCTAGTTTATAATGTGTGAATTTAATTCTATTTATACTTAGTTTATCTCTCATAAATAAAAGAAATATCAACTTCTGATTATGTGTAAACTTATGGTTTGATATTAATTTTAAACCTGATTCTTAAGCCAAACAGTTTTATTTATATTAGAATGAAAGTCTTTTGATACTCATAAACTAAACACTATCTAATATCAATATTTTTTCCTAGTATTTCATAAAAATATTTATAAAAATATGTTTATAGCTTGGTTTTAAACTATGTATCTATGCTTCTTTGTATATTTTGGTTAAATATTTTAGCTAAATAACAGGGATCGAGAATCACATAAATGATTATTTTGGTTAAATATTTTAGCTAAATAACTATTTTACTCGGTTTATTTAAAATATAACCTTTTTTAACAACAAATTTCTTTTAGTTCCTATTATTTGTGGGACTTGAACCTACGACCTCTCAAACTCAATCTTTAAAGATTTGCGTTTACCAATGGACCACCACTTACGTGTCTATAAAACCGAATATCTCGTTGTCATGGGCCCAAACGAGAGATGCTCGTACCATTGTACCAATACCTTCTTTTGAGTTTTGACATTCCAACTAATCATTTTGAGATACACACAAACCAACCAATCAAAATTAAGATGCCACATACCACTACTTTTATGTAAACAAGAGTCTCGAATCATTCAAGAGTCTTTTTGGGAAGACATGCAACTCGTGTTCGAGATTCTCTATTGAGTTGTGCGTGGATGCGCACATGGCTTTATAGCCTAGTGGCATCTTGGAGTGGGATAAGACTTTGGGACCAATAGGTCTTGGGTTCGATTCCCACAAGAGGGGTTTTTCCCATATTTATTGAGTTTCCTTTTGAATTGGTGTATAGGCATTATGCATAGTGGAGATGGATATGATCGGGTGGTTTTGCTGGTGGCACGATGATACTCCAGTGGTCCGTCAGTGATCCAAATTTGCCGTTCAAAAAAAAAAAGTTGTGCGTGGATGCGTCTCTGAGAATTCACGTACCCTGTCCGAGCTTGATAAAATGTGTCATTCCATAATGGTTTATTATTATTTAAAAAAAAAATCAAATTAGTATTGGGCACAATAAACCTAATGCCAAGTGGACTAAATTCTAAACTATAAAAAATGATTTGTAAAAGGGCCTCCATTGAAATTGGTATTTGTTTACTATTAAAAAAGCATATGTATATCGGATTTAAAAAAAAAAAAATCGCGGGCGTTGTGCAGAGGTCCTCCCCGCACACAACCATAGCCGCCACTGGTTGTGCGGGTTTGTTTAAATGTGAAAGATCATTTCTTATTGATTGTTAGGAAGATACAACTACATATATATAGACATGAAAAATACACTTCAGATCCTTCAAGTATATAAAAGTAAACAATAATGATAGAGAATGTTATATTATCTAACATTCCCCCGCAAACTGAACGGTGGTGGACCTATGCAAAGCCTATCCCAAAACATGCTGAATTGAGAGCTCGGGAGACTTTTGGTAAAAATGCTGGTCAACTGAAGTTTGGTTGGAACAAATTAGTAATCAACTTTACTGTAGTGACAAGTTCACGTGAAAAATGATAATCTAGATCAATATGTTTTGCCCGTTTATGTGATACAAGATTCTGAGTAAGAAAGATTGCACTCTGATTGTCACATAGAATAGTTGGTCGTTGAGACGGTAAAGCATTTAATTCTTGTAGAAGGTGAGTTAGCCAAACAATTTCCGTAGGAGTGTTGGTCATAGCCTTGTATTCAGATTCACAACTGAAGTGTGCAACAGTTGGTTGCTTTTTGACGTTCCAAGAAATGAGATTACCACCCAAGAGTACAGAATATCCATACGTGGAACGTCGAGTGTCAAAGCAGCGAACCCAATCAGCATTAGCTTATCCAATAAGAGTTGTGTGAGTGGGACAACGATAATGTAACCAAAGGAAATAGTCCCCTTTGAGATAGCGCAAAATTCTTTTAACCTCCTGAAAGTGAGCAGTGGTTGGAGCATGTAAAAACTGACTAACTTGATTCACAGCATAGGAAATGTCAGGCCACGTGATCGTCAAATATTGGAGAACACCTTCAATTGACCGATAATATGTAGCATCGAGAAAAGGATCACCTGCAAACACAAAATTAACATTGGTGCTTAAGGGTGTTGGTGCAGGTTTCACATCTAACATCTTAGCGCGGTCTAAAATATTCAACGTGTATTTCGATTGATTTAAGAAAAGTCCATGTGAAGTGTAGGTAAACTCGAAACCCAAAAAGTAGTTGAGTTTTATAGTTGTTAACACTACTTATTACTCTCAATTTATTTATCTCAGGCCGGAAAGAAGGCTCAGTATCTGTTTAAGGTAAATATTATTATATATATTATGTGTGTGTATATATTAGAAATTAAATTTTATTTTTTTACAATGTCCATCTGCATGTTCGATTAGATGTTCTGTAACACATCATCTGGGAAATTGCATGGATGTATGCGAAGACGGTTGTGGAAAATGTTTGTTCCTTCTTGAACTTTTGAAAACAAAGATGAGTGTCCTTGTTAAGAGATATGATGACCCAGGATGGACTACCCAAATGTCCATAATTATATACTAATCTTTTTTGTTTCTTTACTGAAAAATCGTTATCAGAAGCTAAATATGGAGCCTAGCTAATGCAGATTGTTTTCATTAGATTTATTTGTTATGTTTGCAACAAATATCCAAGTAATAATTATTTGTGACAAGTTTGATAGTTATTTGTTTTTTTTTTTCCCTTTTAATGTTGTGTTTCGGACTTATAACCGGTTTCACTTTTGACCAAAGGTAATTTTAGCACCAGAATAAAGATCGAATACATTCTAAATATCTAGCTTATAATGTGAGAACTTAAATCTATTATTACTTACAATTACTCTCTCTTTAATAAAAGAAGATATACAAGAATTTTGTTAATTGCTCGCAGATTTGTGTTAGTATATTTTAATTCTATTATTAAAGCCAAAAAAGAGAGTTATTGGGTGATATGGCACAAAGTGAGTGTTTGGTGTAAAATGCCTCGTCCATATGCCTTTACTATGAAAGGCTTGGTGGAAATTCATAAACATTCGACCGCCACGGCACTTAAAAAAAATTCATTCAAACTATCATTTTGGCGACATGTTGGGTGATATGGAAGGCAAGGAACGAATTTATTTTCTCCGGCAAACGCATCAACATGGACTCGATATTTGGTGAGGTTCAAGCTGCTACTTTTTTGTGGATCAAATGCATAGCTAAACAAAACTCACTGGGCCAGAATAAATGGGTGCACTTTGAGTTTGGGGAGTAATTCAGTTGTATGTTTTGTTTTCTTTTCTTACTGTAGACATTGGGTGATTTTGTATAAGTCGGCAGGGCATTTAAAACTGACTTCACCAATGTGATACGTCCTTCGAACGAAAGAGTATTTGCCTTCCATAGAGCTAAATGTTTCTTGAACACACTCACAACCGGGGCCCAATTTTTTTTATCAAGTTCATATTGGCACCAACTTGAAGACCTAAATGCTTAAACGCTAATGCGTCAGGTTTGAACCTAAGCGTCAAGGCGATCATTTGGACTTGTACTTGACTCACCCCAACCCCAGAGATGCTACTTTTCGCCAAATTTACCCGTAAGCCCGAATATCGAAACACCGCAATATTCTATTTAAATTTAAGCCGTTTTTGGGTTGACCATTCACCAATGAAGATGACGTCATCTGCGTATATGAAGTGGGATAGTACCGGGCCTTGTGTGGGAACTTGGATGCCTTTGAACAAACCAACAGAGCACGCCTTTTTCATTACACTCGTGAGCGCCTCTATTGTTAATATAAATAGAAAAGGCGATAGCGGGTCTCCTTGCCTTAAGCCCCTATGACATAAGAACTCTTCGGTTGGGGAACCGTTCACAAGAGCCGAAGCCTTTGCAGTTGATAGAATTTCCATAATCCACATCCTCCATTTCGACAAAAAAATCATTTGCACCAAAATCGAGTTAAGGAATCTCCGATGCAAAGAGTCATACGCCTTCTCAATATCTACCTTGAAGACAAGCCCCTTCCTCTTGATATGACCTCATTAAGAATTACAGGCTCATCTAGAATGCTCCCATTCGAGAGAAAACCCGTTTGCTCTTCCGAAATGAGGCCATGGATCACCGTCTGTCCATCTTCAACCTATTTACCAACACCTTTGACATGACCTTATTGATACACCCAATCAAACTAATGGGTCTTTAGTCCGCAAGACCCCCGGGATCGCTTCGTTTAGGAATCAAAGCAATAAAAGAGGATGTCACCCACTACAAAACGACCCCTTCCAATAAAACTGCTCAAACAATTTTATAAAGTCACCTTGCAAACTACCCCAACATTTCTTTATAAAATAGAAGTTCACTCCATCGGGCCCAGCGCCCGATAACCATCACATTCCCACACCGCATTTTTTATTTCTATAATTGAGAACGAACAAACAAGAGAGTCCGCTTCAACATTCGAGAGAGATGAAACGTCTGGACAATCAAGGAATGGCCGATTCACCACAGGCTCAAGAAATTTAGCACGAAAAAGCTATATTCAACATCTTTAATCAAGGGAGGAAAAGTCATCCATGCCACACCAATATGTAAACCATTAATGCGATTACAACTTGTATTCGTATTAATAATACCGTGAAAATAAGTTGTATTCTCATCTTCGTTTGTAGCCCACGTAACCCTCGACTTTTGCTTCATATCCATAAGCTTTAACTTATATGCCTCCATAATACAAGCTCTAGATTCAGCTATCTCCTCGAGTTCATGAGGCAACAGATTCCTTGCCTCAGCCTCCACTTCAAGTGCATCAAGCCGATCCAACTTGGACCCATACATGCCATCCCGGTTTGCTTTATAACTAGCCACCCAGTATTTGACCCGGAACTTTTCCCACTTTAATTTGGTTGCTAAAGCCAAGTCGGCCCATTAGAATGAAACCATGCACCTAATTGATCCACATATTCCAACCACCATGGAATATCCAACAAAGAATTAAAACTTCTAGTTGGTTTTGGACCAAAGTCCATCGGAACTGTAGGAAGGAAAATGGGATAATGGTCTGAAACTACATTTGACAAGGCCACCACTGATGCCGTTGACCACAAATTCATGAAACCTCGACACACCAAAAATCTATCCAGCTTACTCAGTTTTATCCCGTTATCCGAGTGGTATGCGAAATGTCGACCCCCCCATATTGTACTCCACCAAATCAGAGGTGTCGATAAACCGATTAAAATGATCTGCATTGAAAGCTACAAATTCTGAATTTATCCTTTCCGACGGGTAGATTACGTCGTTAAAGTCTCCCACAAATACCCATAAACTCGGTAAGCTACTTCTTGACCGCCAATAGTTCAGCCCCTAGACCCCTTCTATCAACTATATCATTTTGCACATACACGCTTACAACATTTATATTCTCCCCAGATGGACACATATTCCCACTTACTAGCAAAAAATGTATGTGTTTAATAACCCGGGTTTTATTAAATACAGTCGGGTTCTAGAATGACAACAAGCCCCCAGATCGCCCCACCACTTCAACAAAATCAAACCCGAAACAGGATATGTCCAATAATTGTTTAACAAAAAAATTAACATTAGTGATAGTTTTATTTCTTTTATGTAAAGACAGTGAGCTCCTTGTGAAATCTTGAGACCCTGAATCCATTCTGTCTTCCTTGAGTCCTTGACCCCCCTAAGATTTATCGCAAGGAAATTCATGGATTCACTCCTTGACCACGTTCACCATCAATCATAGAGCTCACCTGATCTTTGAAACCGTTCAACTGAAAACCTACTCTTTCTTCTGCATGAATTGTCTTGTCCGCTTCTAGATTAACCTCTGCCCCCTCCTGCACCAGGTTAGGGCACCCAACCTCATCATTGTTCGATCTGGGATCATTCTCAACACCACCCCTCATCTAAGAAATAACTACTTGAATATCTTCAACTAACATGTCCCCTAAACAATCAAGACAATCTAGAATCGCCCTACCCTGAGAGTCCTCTTCCATATTTTCCACGGTCCTCTGATCCCCTGAAATAGGCGCTGGGACATTTAGATTTAGGGAATGGAAACTGGGCTCAGCATTGCAGTTATTAATAGAATTAGCCCAAAATATCTCATGGGTTTTCGGACTTGAACTTCTGTTTTGACGGGCCCTTTTGCGAGATTTGAAAGTAGGCCCAAAACCAATATCTGATCCAAATCCGACTTTAAAACCCATACACATTAAATGTGCTACCCTAGACTTAAACATCTCCCGACAAGCATCATTTGGTTTTCTTGGAAAAAGTTTGACGTGATCAGTTTTGCCCACATCCCTACGCAACAACTTCTTTTCCCCCATGCATCCCATGCTTGTGCATGGTCTCTTCAATTTCCTGTTGATAATGAATGGTAGCCGCATCAGAGCATGCTTCGACCGCCGTGACCAGGGGTTCTTCTTCCATGACTTGATCGATTTCCATGACCCACGTCAAATATGACTTCCCCTCCCAACAAATCTCCATCTCCTCGTTTATCCTCAGACCGGACGATGAAAAATACCCCGCAAATAGCACCCGAGTTATCCGGGTTCTCCCACGAAAATTCTGCCCCCGAACCAACTTACCAAACTGCTCTGCAATTTTGTTGAAAAGATCGTTATCCTGAAGTTGAATCAGAACTCCCATGATTTTAATCCAAGCCAACCGATCGACTACCACTTTTTCTCCTTCCCAAAGAAACGTCGACGCAAAGACGCCACCCCATAACTCTTCTTGTTTTTGTATGAAATCTAGGGCGATTCTCTTCTCTTTAAAAACTAGCAAAAAACTAAGTCCCCGATCTAACTTATCGGAGTGTCATTGTACCCACCATCATCCAGCATGCTACGTATTTTTCCAACCACCCTTACATCTATGACCGCCCCTCACTGCACGCATGATGCAGTGATCAAGATAAAGCGCGATTTTTCCATTAAGTTTTAGGAGCATATGTAATGGTAAAGCATAAACACTTAAAACGTGCATAACCAACCATTATGTTAAATTTTAATCCATTTTTTCTTCGATCCTAAATCTTTTAAAGATGTTCTTACATTTTTACATCATCAATTTTTATATATTTATATTAACTTTAGCTTTTATACTAAACTAGTTTTCAAGTTTCATATTATTTAAAATAATAAAACATATTATATATATTATATAAAGTTAAAACACAAAGGATAACAAACCAAGACCCACAACTATGAATGCCTTTTACATAAGAACGCCTTAAAAGTGTGCTACCATGGAGTAAGGTCAAGTCACTATCAGACTATTTGTTAGACCATGCGTAGTGGTAGAGAAAAATAATGCCCCCACCATGGGGCATTATTCGACACGTGTCATCCCAGTCAGCATGGGGCGTTATTGAGAAAGTGGTGTAGTGGGAATAATACCTAATAATGCCCCTTCCAATCATTAAACAAAAAAAAAAAGAGCAAAGAGATGGTGATTGGCTAGTCAAACTTGGACACATGCAAAAGTGGGGGTTCTCAAAAGTTGTCAGACCATGCTCAACATTGATTGGTTAAGCAAATATGTACATAGCGTTATAATTAAAACGCCGGAAACCATTTTTTGAATTAAAAAAAAAATGCCCCATGTAATTGGGGGAGGGGCGTTTTTAGGCGTTTTTTTTCAATTTAAAAAAAAACGCCCCACTACGGGTGGCCTTAGACCATGCGTAGTGGTAGAGAAAAATAATGCCCCCACCATGGGGAATTATTCGACACGTGTCATCCCAGTCAGCATGGGGCGTTATTGCGAAAGTGGTGTAGTGGGAATAATACCTAATAATGCCCCTTCCAATCATTAAAAAAAAAAAAAAAAGCAAAGAGATGGTGATTGGCTAGTCAAACATGGACACATGCAAAAGTGGGGGTTCTCAAAAGTTGTCAGACCATGCTCAACATTGATTGGTTAAGCAAATATGTACATAGCGTTATAATTAAAACGCCGGAAACCATTTTTTGAATTTTTTTAAAAAAAAAAAACCGCCCCATGTAATGAGGGAGGGGCGTTTTTAGGGTTTTTTTTTTCAATTTAAAAAAAAAAAAACGCCCCACTACGGGTGGCCTTATAATCAAAATAGAAATAAAAAAAAGGCATGATAGGGAGTTGAGAAACACGAGATCTACCCCACTTTTTGTTAGTGCAGTATGTCTATCGCCTCCGTCATCTCAAGTCGTAGCTGAAACTAAAGTAAACTAGCCTTACATTGTAATATTAGATAGAAAAAGGCAAGGTGGCATTATTGTAAATAATGGGAAATCCCTTATAATCCTTTGCCTATAAATAGAGGAGTTAGGGCTTAGTTTAGGAACTTTTAACACTTTTACACATTTGTGACTTTGAGAGTTCTAGTTCTAGAGAGAGAAAGTGTCTAGGTGATTCACGGTTCGTGTACGATATCAGATCTTTGAATAGAATCACAGTTATAATTACTGTTCGTGTGTTCGGTCTCGTTCGTGCACGGATTCCGCACGTCGCACGGTCGGTTCGCAATCGAAACGGAGTCAAAACCGGTCCTAACACTTTTCTACATGCTACTTTTAAAAAGGGTTCTAATCACTATATAACAGGTTAGGCTGGACGGTATGGGGTTAGTCCCCGGTTCGTCTAGGTCCGGCGCCGGGCCAAACACCACGCCACCCCCTCCCGGCTTCGTCCTCCCCGTCCTCTGCCAGACGTTTATGACGGTCCACAAGAGGACAAAAACTATCCCTCCCCCTCTCTCACACACCTATACATACAATATATACATATACTTTTTAGGTCCATCCTCCCATTTCCATACCTCCATCCTCTTTGCTCCATCCTCATGCCCATCCTACGTGGCGCTTACGTGGCGGACCATCCTCCAAGGGAGGACCATCACCATACCATGTAGCCTTACCTTCTTTGTTTCTTCTCAAATGTTTCCTCAAAAGAGTTCCAATCACTATATTCCCAAGCGACGTGACTACAATCACGGTCAGCCAACATTTGTCGATGTTAACTAGAAAAAACCAGCCAATATATTACACTCTTCTCTTTTAATCTCTGTTGGGTCAAATTGAAAAATGATGTTATTAATTACGACAACTTTAGTGAAGACATACAGGGACTTTGTGAAGTGTGAGGTCTAGCGACTTTAGGATTAATATTGTTATGTTTTACTAACCTTATCGTATTAGCTCGGTGGCGACTTTAGTGGTTTTCCAATAGAGTGGTGGCTTTCTTAGAGGACAAGGCTCGGGGTCTATAAATAGGACCGTAGATATCATCTGAAGGGTGTGCATTTGGAGTCACCACCCCGGGGAAGCTCACATTATATGGATGATTATTTTGTATTACGTTTGTTTTTTGCTCGAATTCACCTGTCTCCGTATATTATATCTAATTGAGCTAAAAGCGAATTTAAGCGAACTCCATATTTTATTACAAACAACAACATTAGCACTAAAAATTCAGAGAAAACTTGTTCAGTAGATCTACAAGATCATTCAGAAGATACACCAACTACCCCTCCATTAACCACATAAATTAGAATCAACAACGAGAAAGAGACTGATGCGACTTGTTCCACTTATTTTAATCTCAAGTGGGATTCATGTCATGTGTAAAGCTCAAATGTTTGTTACCCGCATCACCCAACGAGTATGCTAAACCCCAACGAGAAATTGT
Organism: Helianthus tuberosus; assembly: GCA_030545235.1. Taxonomy (NCBI): domain Eukaryota; kingdom Viridiplantae; phylum Streptophyta; class Magnoliopsida; order Asterales; family Asteraceae; genus Helianthus; species Helianthus tuberosus. Next base: position 170,154,184 of record CM060358.1, on the reverse strand, counting down.
AAGTTCTTTAGTGGTTGGGCGAGTGTCAGTGGCACCATCTTTGGGCCATAAAAATTGGAAGAAGAAGAAGCATATATTTTACGAGTTTTGAAGGATGATTATCTCTTTAGAGAGCTTTCCGACTCCCAATTTCATCATTTATTGGATCGCATTCATAGAGTAGAAATTCAAGCCGAGGAAGCCGTGATCAAACAGGCTGGAGAAGGTAATTATTGTTATTTTGTTGGTATTGGTGAATTTGAACTTCTTGCTATTGCTCCAAATGACGTTAGTAGAGCCGGTCCTAGGTTACAAGGTTAACAATTGAGAGGCAGCCAGGGTTCGGTGAAACGACTTTAATGTACAATCAAACTTTACAAGCTTGTGCTTTGACAAAGGGGACTCCAATAATTTCCTCAGGGGATTAGGTTTCTCGTTAAATACCAACATTCAGCGTCTTAAGACCGAACCCACCCTTCAAACAATCAGACAACTTGCGGTTGCGGCATACGTCAAGCATATGATGAACATGGGTTTAAGCCTCACACCTTAAATGTTGTTATCAATTATCTAGATCTCTTTTTGGCCCGAGCTCAAAACGTGGGTGTGGGTCTTTCCCGTACCGTTGCATTGGCTGCCTTGCATCTAGCAAGCAGAGTCTATGAGATAGATGGGTGGTCGCCTGAGAAGTGGTATGCCACCTTTTTACTTACAAGGGAAACTTTGGCGGATTGGGAATCCAATATGCTCAATACCCTCAAAGGGGATCTCAAAATTCCAACAATAGTTACATATTTGGAACACTACTACAACTTTTGGATACCACTTTTTGTTGAAATACTGTAAGTCCATTTGTTTCATCATTGAAGTGAAGCTTTACTTATTTGATTAGAGGATGTACTTCCGATTATACGTTAGATTTAGGTATTGATTTACGCAGTGATTGCATGTATCAAGTTATTACGTATTTGACGTACGTATTGCTTGCTTTACGTTATTGATTTAGGCATTTATGACTTACGTAGTGATTGCATATTACGTATTGATTGCTATACTCGATTGATTTAGGTATTGATTGCGATGTGATTATACAGTGTACTGATTTGTGTATTGATTGAGATGCGATTATCCAGTATTTATTTAGGTATACTGTGTACTGATTTGTGTATTGATTGATTTATGTAGTGATTGCATCTATTCAATCGCTTGATTGCGATTGCAAACTCTAGGTATTATTAGTTTACGTATTAATTTCTTGATTGTGATTATTAAGATGCGATTATCCAGTAGATATTAATTGCATCTATACATCACTGATTTACGTAGTGATTATCTAGGTATTAGTTGCATCTATTCAATCGCTTTATCTATAAAATTAGAAGTAGCTAGGTTTTATTGGATTATCTATCTAATTTGTTTCTGGATTATCTATGAACTGTGTATGTTGTATATCTAGGGTTTTGTTTTTGCAATTAAGTTTAACATTTAGGTTTTTTTTTCATCTTTAAATCATAAAAAGTAGGGCAGCTACGTTTCATGCTGAAATGACGGAGGAAAACTTTTCATTGGTTGCACTGTGGAAGATTTGGTAAGCATCTCATCTATGTGAGTCTTATTTTCCAATTAGAGATTTGCTTGCTTGATTAATAACTTCTCTACTGTTCACAGTCACTACTATGTGCATTCTCTCCCTGCAGGATATGCTGGTTCTGACGCATGGTTTCCATTAGTGATGCTAAAAGCTGAACACAATTATTTAGACGAGGACAAACCCAAAGAAAAGGATGACAATGTCAAATTTCTATATCGTGAGTGTTGATATTTCCATTTTCCTTGTTGTGTTATATATATATATATATATATATATATATTGTATAATTCAATTAAATTGTTTGTTTCTATTAGGAGCTGTACAACTTTATAAACGCAAGCATGGTATAGGAGAAGAATATCTACCTGTAATGTCTCCTCCTTCCTCGGCTGCCCCTGCTCCTGCTGACCCTGCCCCTGCTGCCCCGGCCCCGACTGACCCTGCCCCTGCTCCTGCTGCCCCGGCCCCGGCTGACCTTGTCCACCCTGGAGAAGTTGTTGCTGATAACTTTGGTGAGTGTTCCCCTATTTAGAGCTGTCTTTGTGTGCCTACTGCTAATCTTTAATTATGCAGATGATGATTTGGTACAAGGAAATGATGGGGATGATTTGGGAGTTAACGAAAGTGATGCTGAAAGTGATGCAAGTGGAGTTTAGGATTTGTTGAACATGCGTTTTCTGTCATTTTGGCCATCATACGCTCTATGATGTTTTTAAGTTTCGAATTGTTCAATTGCGTTTTCGGTGATTTTGAATTTTGTGCAAAGAATCTTGGATGAATAATAATAGTACATCATGCATTATGGTTTTTTTCTGGTAAGGTAAAGAGTAGTTCATTGGTTGTCAATCATCATGGTTTACTTGAACTTGAAATCAAGATCCTTTAGTTGCTTAACTTGTTCTTTTAAGCAACTTTTTAGTTTTGCATAGTTAATTGCATGGTACTTAATATATAAAGCCATAAAGGGTCTTGTTTTTTTTACAAACCGGATCAACTACATGCAAATACTCAAATTCTCGGAGCGAGTTTACTTGTTGAAATCAGACCTTGCGGATTTATCAGCTAAGAATGATGAGTAAAAGAAACAAGTTATAGATTTAACTGTAGGTTTCAACTGTCTAGGTTGTTTGTTGAATCTACTCAATGAACATAATTCTGAATTTACGGTTTTTGACATATTGAGAGCTTTTCTTGTAGCCAATTTGTTATTATTGAAAATTTCTTGAAGCTAACGAGACGAGAGCACGTCTCAGTTTCTCCTTAAAAGTCTATTAATATAAAGACTTTGGTTTCTTTTGACTTTGGTTTGGTATGTGTTATGGTTTGTAATGACTTGGGTGGTATGTGTAACAGCGCTTTTGTAATGACTTTGTTTTGTATGAATTTGGTTCATAAATATTTATCAAATTGATGTTTTATTTAATTTTGCTAGTTTCTCAATTCTAATCTCATTTGAAGAAACACTGGATAAATGACCGGAATCAAATTATCCAGGGGGTTAGGTTCTGCATAAAAAGGGTTGATTCTCTCTCGTTTGGTTCAAAGGGACAGATCTTCTCTTCTTCTTGATAGCTGCAAAACAAACACCGTCAGCCTCGTCACGGGGAGAATGGGGGTTCTCTCCGTGACCACCCTCCAGCGTGAGAATAAGTATCGGTATATGAAGAAGAAAAGTATAAGTGAAGTGAATGTAACCTTCCGATCATACCTGAATTACTCTCCTATTTATAGCCTGGAGTTTGGGCGGGAAAACCTGTTATTGAAATGTTGACGGAAGATGCTAACTCTGTAAGCGGTTATTTCTTCCTCCGTTATTCCTCTCAATCTGATGTGAGAGCACACGGATCGCTATTTAGATCAACAGCTGGGGTATTGCCACGTGGAAAGTGGGCAAGTGGAGATTTCTCTCCAATTCCATGCCATCATCGTGACTTCAGAAGAACCTGGGATGATGACACGTGTCCCAGACGGTTATAACCGTCTGGTAGTGCACGATTGAGTCTTCTAGAAGATTACTGCCATAATCCGGTGTGACTCCTTATCATGTGGTATCAGTATAAATAATATCCAAGTTTGGGTATTATTTGAGCGGAAGTGTTTAACATGATTTTATCCTTCTGTTATGCGCAAGGATTCATTAGTATCCTTTTGGCGCGCAGGTGTTATCTGCTGTCTTTCTTCTAAGCTCTCTTTGTAGGACCAGTGAGCGGCCGCGCAAGGTCTAAAGAGGGTTAAAAGATAAGGATGTGGTATGGTCCCAAGTACTTAATACGAGGTTTTTAGGACCTTACCCCTTCAAGTCCCCCCAGTCTAGTGCTGCTCTTATGCAAATAAGTGGAGCACTGGACTATGAGAGAGAGATGCTTTGTTTTTGGCGCGAAAGTGGAGAATCTTCTGGGAGAAGATACTCTTGCCTTATTATTCTTGGTTTTTTGAGATTTTTGACCTTGGGTCTACAAAAAGGTGCAGTAGCTACTGTTGACGTGTGACAGCTGTCGTTGTTAGCTTGTACGTTACTGACCGTGTTTTACACGTGCGCGTGAACTCGCGTTTATGTTGTTCCCCACTCGCCCCTGACGCTTGGGTAACTGTGCTATCCCGGAAAAGGTGTTGTTGCAGTTACCTAGGCTATTTATGGCGGTGGGTATATAAGTGTTTTGAGTTTCCTATTTCCAGTAATCATTACTTTGTTGAAAACTCCCCTTTGCTTTGTCTCCTTTACCCAATATTTGGAAAAAAAATTGCAATTTCCCTCTCTTATGTCAACCGGAGAACACCACGAAGATTCTACTGAAGAGATGGTTGCCGAACTTCCACCGTTGAAGTGGTCTAGGGCAACTTTTGATGGTTTAATTCGGAATCTTCGGTTTTCGGAGAACTGGGGTGCCCGATACCCTGACGAGGGTCAGACGGCGGCGGATGCTCCGACCGGTTATGTGACCTTATTTTGGGATTTCTTCTGTGCAGGCAACTTCCGTCTACCTGTAACGAAATTCTTTCTTGAAATTCTTGAGTATTATAAGTTCCATATTTCCCAGATGCACCCTATTGCTATGGTTAGGGTTCGTCATTTTGAATTTGTGTGCCGGACGATGCATATCGAACCAACGGTTTCTCAATTCCGTGTCTTCCACCAAATGCATTGTTCTCAGGGGTTTTATTCTTTTGTTCAAAGGGCATCTGCGAAGAAGATTTTGCTGCAACCCGCGAAATCTTTTCATGACTGGAAACAAAAAGTCTTCTTTATCAAGGCAGGAGTTATCCCTATGAGGATGATATTTAGGGGAAAGGAAGATGTTCCTACTGAGACCATTCAAACTCCTGTTGACGAAAATTGGTACCAGGATCTGAAAGACGTTCCGTCTATTGCCCTGCCTGAGAAAGCCCTTGTTGGTGCCAGTATATGTCTAAACTGGAAAATGAATCGAGAAGAGAAGCCGGTGTACATGGAAGATGGCAAAGGTAAATTTTAAGTTTTTCCCTGTTTCTTCATTCTTCTCTCTTTTTTTTTTTTTTTGAATTTGCCTTTGCTTTTCCCTTGCGCAGTTGTTTCTTTTTATGTTGTTGCTTTTGAGAGAGTAGGTGGGAAAATGACTACCCTTCCAAAGAAACCTGATGAAGAATTGTGGTATCACCGTATTGTGAAGAACTTTGTTCTTCCGCGGGATAATGATCTTTCTGCGCAACCTGCTGCTGGTGCTGGTGAGTTTTTATGGCAATGTTTTTATTTGTTGTTTTTGCGCGTTTGAATGAGTTAATTCTGCGTTTTGTAGCAGGTGAACTATCTAACTTGGGCATAGGCCCTGAGAAGAAAAAGCGCGCGCCAACCATTACTGTTGCGCCGAAGCAGAATGAAGTTGAGAAACCTCAATCTTCTAAGGGCAAGAATGTTGGGGGAGAGAAGAAAGGTATGCGCCATTCCTCTGACTCCTGGTGTGATTATGTGGTGGTTTCTGATTCATTGGAGGGTCTTGCGCCTACAGTTATGAGAAGACCAAAGCCGAAACCAAAAGATATTGTTGACATCCCTCCATCCAACCCTGATGATCTCATTGATTTGGAATAAAGTCCTGAGCACTTAGTGAGGAAGAAATCAGGGAAAAGGAAACAGCCTGATGTTGAAGCTGGGGGTCAGCCTGTGAAGAAGATTCAGCGAAAGAAAATTACTAGGAGGGGCAACCTGGATGCCTTTATTTCGGAACCCGTTCCTGGTAAGTGTCATCTTTTACTTCATTCTTTTTCACTTCTTTGAATAATTGTGATTTATATGTTTGTGTTTAAAGAAAAACAGAACTCTCCTGCTCCCACAGCATCTGTGGTTAATGAAGATCTTCCGCCCTCTCACCCTCATGCCTCTGTTGCTGATAAGTTAGAGAATACTGAAATTCCTGAGCGTGAGGCGGGGGAGACTGTAGGGGCTGAGAATCTTGAGGCTGACAAGCCTGTTGATGTTGTTGTGGATGCGGAGAAAATTACTAGCCCGGAGATTGTGGATGGTGCTGGTAACCCACAAACTCCTGATCTTGCAGCTCATGATTTGTAGAAAGGGAAGACTGCTGAGGATATTCCTGTTACCACTTCTCCTTCCAAAGCTTCTGGTTTTATGCCTGAGAATATGGAGAAGGTCACTGTTGAAGACCAAAGCTCATTCTTTGATGCTGGCAAGAATTCCCCAATCTGCCCAGATGAAACTCTAGGGGATTATTATTACAGAAGTTATTCGGAAAAGGATGCTTCCTAAATTCATGTTCCTGTTTGGAATCTGAAAAAAGGCGACACCTTTTTAGATTGATGCGTATGCCGAGACTGGCTACAGGGAACCTTTCCGCCTGGAGAAATTAAGTTTCAAGAGGGGCGTCCTCACGATCAAACTTACCATGCCTACCTTGAGGAGGTTGCTTCTTATACATCCATTACGCACCGTATAGTGCGTGACTGGCACAATATGCATAAGGAGTGGGCCGCCTTCAAGGTATCCAAGAAGAAAGTTGCTGATGATGAGAGTCGTGTTGCCCAGTTGCGGGCTAAACTAGAAGCTGATCAGGCCAAGTTTGAGGCTGATCGGAAAACTGAAGAGTGGTCCGTTGCAGGCTGGAAGAGAAAGGCGGAAGCCGAAGCTGCCCTTCTTTCCGAGGAGCGCAAGAACTGGAAGAGGATTTGTGAAAAGGATAATGCTGAGAAGATGAATCTCCGCAATGTTATCAACAATCTCAAGGCTGATATTGAGAAGTTGAGAAAACAAGATGCGGAGATTGAAAAATTGAAACAAGAAAAAGCAGATGCTGAAGCTGCGCGAGATGAAGCGCGCTCTCACAGGGAAAGAAGTGAGCAACAAGAGGTACATACCTGTGCTACCCTTGCCCTTAGAGATAAAGAGATAGAAGAACTTATTGCTTTGCTTTCTGATCAGGAACAACTTAAGAAAGATCTGGAGCTTGCGCAAACTGAGAAAACTGAAGCCTCTCGCCGCTTGGCTGAAACTGAGGAAAAACTAGAAAATTCCGAAACGGCGCGGGCAACGGCGGAGAGCGAGCTTGAACCGTTGAAAAGCAACATGCTATGGTTGAAAGAGCGTGGAATCGCATGCGTAAGTTTCATTTTGTTTATAATTCTTACGAAGATGTTTTGTGCTTTTTTCCTTATGTTCCTGATTTTATAGGTTGATGAGTCAGTGCTGAATTCTGAAGAGCTAGATAAAACGGTTGCGCGCTTAGTGGTTGCTGCGCGAAATGATGGATATGCTCAAGGGTATGCGGAATGCTCGCCTCATGTGAACAATGCTTTGAAGGTTGATTGGGATACTAGTCGATCCGCTACTCATGGCGTAAATACTGGCGCTGCCCTTGTAGCTATGAAAACGGATTTCAACAACTTGTAGCTTCTTGTTATGGATCTTATAAACGTTGCATTGCAGTCCGAAGATCATGTAGCGCAGCTGAAAGAAATCTTCCTGGATGGAGATGAAGACGAAAATTTAGCGTAGGTTTCTTCTTATAATTGTATGAACAATTATTTTGTAGCTTTCTTGGGATGTGTATCCCTTTTTTGTTAATGCGCTGCCGCGCAAGTAACCGTTAACAATACACTGCCGTGTAATTTGATAATTTTTTAAGGCGCGTTGGTGCGCGAAGAATAGTATGATGTGTTTTCTAGTTTACAATATTTTGCATGGGTACAATTACTTTGATTAGGTAAAGTGAATGAAGGTGGTATAAAGCTCATGTGTGAACGTATGGTCTCGTGTGATGTAATCACTGGCCGTTCATGAGACTTGTATTATATTTACCATAATGTTTTTGCGCTTACCAAAAGAAATTGCATCCACTTTGTAAGAAAAAAACACAAGAATAATAGAAACTTTGTTGTTTTGTCGCGAATAAGGCGCAGAGGCCGTTACAAAGTCTATTAAAATAATTACATGGGACTTACCTTACACTCTATTTCCTGCTTAGACTTGATAAACTGTAGAGTCTGTTCCGTTCTGCAAGGAGATCATAGAGTTGCTGCTTAATTTTTCGCTTTTTTACTCGGGCCTTCTTCGCCTCGAGTGATTTGTTTTATGTCCTTGCGCACGTTCTGTAATAGGTGAGTGAGCTCACCACTTTTAAGCGCCTTTTCTATCTCAGTGCGCAAGGAGATGCAGTTAGTGGTGGTATGACCATTGTCCTTGTGATAATCACAATACTGACTCGGGTCCTGTCCGCGTTTGTTCTTCATGGGTGGTGGAGGTTTAAACTGGTAATCCTCCGTAGTTAGAACTTCCGCGGGAGTTTTGGTTAGGGGAGTCCATTGTCTCTCCCTGTTTTCTTGTTTAGCTTCTCTCTGTGCAGCGAGCTTATTGATTGTAGCTTGTGCATCCTCTGATGAATAGTTCCCTGAGCTTGAATTGCGCCAGCCTTTCTTAAATTCTTCCCGCTGCTTGGGCCTAAATCTGAGGGACGGCTGTGCGGTGGTGGTGGCCTGTTGGTACTGAGATTCTTCTCCGTTTGGGCATAGACCTTAGCTGCCGCCATTAATTTTTCCCAGCTTTTCGGGAGTCCTTCCGTTCCAGACATGACTTTTATCATGTCGTCGCACCTGACTGCATATTAAATTGGGCGCGGATCAGGTGCTCGTGAACGTCCCCGATTTCGAGTACATCTTTGTTATAACGAGTAATGAAGTCTTCTAAACTTTCATCATCTTAGCGCCAGATATTCATTACGCCCGCCGTGTCGCGGATGGATCCCCTTTGCTGGCTGAAGTGTACCAGAAACTTTTCGCGCAAGTCTACCCATGACGTGATTTTTCCCACAGGCAGATTGTCAAACCAGAGCCTTGCGGCGCCTGTAAGGGTTTGAACAAAGAGGTGACACCACATCAGTAGAGTCCAACCTCCCACCAGTCCTACGCTTGTGAAGACTCGCAGATGATCGTCTGGGTCTGTCATTCCGTTGAACTTGCCTACGTTGGACGGGAGTTTCGCTTTCTCTAGTGGAGCCAGAGCAATTTCGCTAATAAATTTTGAATTCTCCGCCGCTATAACAGGGCGATAGATCAGATCATAATTGTGCTCAGCCTCGGGATTGTAAACCGTACAGGGTCTACACTTGTTGTAGTTCGGTTGTAACCGACTAAACACACTGGCACTTTCTCCTTCATGGTAGGTTCTACCATATTCCCTGGTATGGGTGTCCGGTGACGGACCCATCCTGGTGTGAACTGACTGACAGCGATGAGAATGAGACTCATCCCGGTATTCTCTTCGGCGATTTTCTGACTGGGTGTACTCGTATCTCGATGGAGATCTATAGTAAACCTCTGTGTCTTCGTCCTGGACCCGTGATGGTTCATCATGCTGAGAAACGTGTGGAACTGATGGTGCTCGATTTCGGGACCCAGGCCTTCGTGATTGAGTTTGGGGAGCAGTTTGTGCACAAAGTTGTGCGTACACAGCATTCAATGCCCCCTGAGATCTGACATACCAGGAGATTGGGGTCTCTCCTGGGGATAGAATTGAGCTTACAGGGATCTCCGGCTGTACCCCTGGTGTGACAGGCTCGTTTGGATGATTGTTAGTGAACTGCACTTCATTGTCATCCGAGGCTTCTTCTACAATACCCTCAACCTGGGTATTGTTAACGAAATTTGGCCGAGGGCCATTTTGACGATGAGTTGAAGTTTCCTCCATTTATAAATGGAATCAGCAGAGTGAATCGAAAACGAGAAAAAACAGATGAAACAGAGAAATCGGTGGGCGCCAATGAAGAAACACTGGATAAATGATCGGAATCAAATTATCTAGGGGATTAGGTTCTGCATAAAAAGGGTTGGTTCTCTCTCGTTTGGTTCAAAGGGACATATCTTCTCTTCTTCTTGATAGCTGCAAAACAAACAACGTCAGCCTCGTCACCCTTCGGCGTGAGAATAAGTATCGGTATAATTATTCATATGATATTTTTTAATATAACCAATTCTTACCCACTTATACTGATTCTAAAATTTTGACCCAATATCGTAAATTAATTTGTTTTCAACATATTAATGAGTTGATTGAGAAAACGAAATTAGAAAAAAGATATAATGAATTGTTTAGTAAAAACTATAAAGGGTTGTCTAAGAAAAATAAGACACAATTGTTTGGTGAAGCACAATGCAAGATCAGAGAGAAGATGAAAGCAAGGTATATTTGTCAATGAAAAGACACTTCGTGTTAAAGAGTAGGGGGTGTTAAAATATGTTAATAATCGTAACACAAGAACCAATTGTGAGTATAGTAGCATTTATATCTATGTGTAATTTATTAAATCAATAGATTTATAATAAATATTTTTTTATGTTACACGGGTACTTAGAGACTAGTTATATAATATATAATTATTATAAAATGCATGTATATTTTTATTTTGTTTATATATTTGCATTGAATATGTGCAAATAGTTGCCCGTATTTGAGATTAAAAGTTTTCTTATATTAAATGTGTGAGTTCATAAAGATCTACGTGCAAATATTTAGAACTAGTTTTAAGCCCCCCTTGCGGGCGGGGGCGTAAAACCGTGCCACCATCGTTGCATTGTGCGAGGGAGATGGGTAAAACTATGTTAAGTAGCAACCGAACGACGATCAAAACACTAATTTCTAACACCAAGTGACTCACATGAAGCAAATTCTAGACGAAGTCGAATTTATATCGACATATATTAGAAAGTCCAGGGATGAAAACATGAGAGACCAAATATAAATACCATACACCGTGCTAAGTAGCAACAAACAACGACCAAATCTGGAAAAAAAATGTAAAAAAACAAATAAAAGACTAAACTCATTTAACATTTGTGCGAATCATATAAAAAAACAAAGTTCTATTACAAAAGAAAATCTTAAAGTTTACAATGTAAAAAAAAAAACCCTCCACAAAAGACAAAAAATGTACTATTCATCCCTATGTTATGAAGTAGTTGATGCCCCGCCCGCGTTGCGGGGCGATGGTCGAATAATTCTCAACCAATTTAAAAAACAGTCATATAGTTTTGCTATAAAAAAACTAAAACGATGAGAAGACCGTAATTTTGAGCTCAGGGCAAAACGGTAATTTGTCAGGACTAATGAGCGAGTGTTAGGCAACTCCTTGACACGAAAAACAACTAAATCGAGTAAAGTAATGAAAACAAAACACTTTTATAGTTTTGCTAAAATAAACCAAAACAATGACAGTACTGTAATTTTTAACTGACGGTAAAGTTATATTTTTTGACTGTTTTCCAAAAGCTAAAGTGATGGCAAAACCAAAATCGTAAATTTGCGCAGGGCCATATGCATAATTTTTAACTTGGGGTAATATCGTAATATGAATTTGAACTAAGGGCACAATCGTAATTTTAAGCTGGAGGAAAACCTTATTTTTTTGAACTGAGGGCAAAATTATAATTTTAACAGAGGGCAAAATCGTAATTTTTAGCTGGGGGAAAACATAAATTTATTTTGAATCGGGGGGGGGGGGGGGGGGCGAAAACGTAAACTTGGGCTGCGGGCAAAATCGTAATTTTGAACCGAGTGCAAATTCGTAATTTTGAGAAAAGGGCAAAAGCATAATTTTATTTTAAGTTGGGGTCGAAAACGTAATTTTAAATTGCTGGCAAAAACGTAATTTTAAAGTTAGTAAAAAATAATAAACTGGTTTGTCAAATGGGGGAGTGTCAGGCACCTGTCTGACACTATTCCCCCGTTTGAAACTAATGGCAAAACTGTAACTTTAAACGGGGCAAAACCGTAAATTTGAACCGAGGGCAAAATTGAGAATTTTAGAGCATTTTATTTTGAACTGGGGGCAAATACGTAATTTTGAATCGATGACAAAATCGTAATTTTAAGGCGGAAATAAAATCATAAATTAATTAGGCTAACAGGGGAGTGTAATCATAAATTAATTAGGCCAATAGGGGAGTGTAAGGCAGCTGCCTGGCACTGTTCCCTTGCCGCCCATGTCACCCAATAAAGGGCAACAACTATTGCCACCGACACTCTTGTTTGTAGATATTGGAAATGAAAATGAAAATTAATTAATTAATAATTACTTATTAATTAATATATAGGGGAATATTCAAATGAAAACCACTAGTTATTGTGAAAACTCGAAAACTAATTAAAAAGGCCAAAAAACATACCATTTTTTTGCATACTAATTTTCGCAAGTTTTTATATATATATAAAAAATTCAAAAAAAAATTGTAGTGCACATGTGTAATACTACACGTGTATGTGTACTATACATGTGTATTATTACACATGTGTACTACCAAAATTTTTTTTTTTTGAAAAAAGTTTTTTTTTTATATATAAAAACCTGCGATTTTTATAAAAAAAATTGAAAAAAAAATTTGGTGTGTTTTTTAGGCTTTTTTTAGTTAGTTTTCGAGTTTTCACAATAAAAGTGGTTTTCATTTGAACCATCCACAATTCTAAGGTAACAAAAGGATTTACATGCAAATATTTAGAATTGTAAGGTAACAAATATCGAACAATATTTGAGGTTAATAGATTTCTTATTTTTTGAAAAAAAACTATTAAGTTAATAATTATTTAGTAGAATGAAGTTATCCAATAAGATTAAGAGTGTGAAACTAGTAAATGATATAAAACAACAATTTAGTAAATACTTTCCAAATAACAAATGTATTTGGATAAATACTCTCCATCAACACCATTTTAGAAAAAAAAAAAACTTAAAAAATAATAATAACTAGGGTTAAGACCCGCCCGCGTTGCGGCGCGGGTACATCGTAAACATTGAATGAATTAGTCCAAACGTTATATGATGCATTAACCATATGAAAACACACATTTCGACGTATCCAGTTGAACTCAATGTAATCTGTATAAGCATTGTGATTGGATCAAACGCAAAGTAAATCAAATTCATATCGAACAATCGTAACGTATTATATGTGACCCAACTCATACATAGAAAACGTAACGGGTATGAATGAAAATATGCACATGTAATCGAAAGGGATTAATTAGAGCTTTCGAAAAAAGGGGAGAAAAAGAAACCATAATTTGACTTCACTCGGTTCGAAACAAACTTTACGAAACACACATAAAATAAACACGAAAACATACTATATTTGACATGAATCATTTCCCAAAAAGTTTACGTCGAAACGTAGAACAACTTGAATTTATACGAAAACGTACATAAAAATATGCACGTAAAAATGGTTTCTTTAAACGAAAACGTATTATATTTGACCTGACTCGTCTATAAAAAAAAAGTTTACGTCGGGATGTAGAACAAATCATATTTATACATACTCGTATATAAAATATGCACATAAAAAATATTTTTTAAGTAAAGGAAGTATAGGGGTAAACCGAAACAAAATATTAGTTAAAAATTTAATAGGTTAAAAACGTTCGTAAAAGCGTGCCAAGTAGCACCAATGCCACAGCCACATCGACTCTCAAAATCGTAAAAATAAAATAGATAAAATGGTAAAAATTACACTAAAAGAAAAGCAGACTAAAATCGTTGAACCACGCACACCCGTTACAGTGTGTTAATGCGAAGAAATTAACCAGAAACGTAAAACGTAGAAAATAATAACTTAGTCGATCTAGGACCCGCCCGCCCGTTGCGGCGAACTTTTCAAAAGGGAAAAAATGGACGCGTTGCGACGGGTCTGTCAAATATGAAAAAATAGAGCAAAAAACGTTGAACCTCACATGCACGCTACGACACGTTAACTTGCAAAATTTAGAACGAAATGTAAAACGAAAAACTTGCGAAAGATAAAAAGTATGGGGGACCAAAGTTGTAAATAATAAAGTGTTGTGTTAAATTACAAAAGATGAAAAACTTTGAGTTAAAAGTATAAATTTCAAATGGGTTAAAATGTAAAAGATAAAACTTCAAGGTTGAAAGTGGAATATCAAAGTTTTTTTTTTTTTTTTTGAAAAACTCCCCAAGCTTGGGGTACAACTCCCAATGCACAAAAAACTTGCTAATTTATATATGGAATAATTGAGGGATTACTTTTTTTTTGAACGGCCAACAGAATCAATACCAAGCACTCTCGGGGCACCTACTGGACCAAACGGAGTACTCCGAGAGTAACCCGAGTCCACCACCAATTCCGGGGAAAACCCGGTAACCCACCCGCCCGTAGGCACGACAGTGAAACTATCGGTAAAACCCGTTTGACTCAAGGATCGAACCCAGGTTTCCCTGGGTCTCCTATCATTGCCCACCAATGCCTCACTCTGCACCAAGTGGGAGTTGAACTTGCATCTCTCAAGAGAAATGCAAGTCTTCCACCACCTAATCTAGAGATCATTGGCTATAATTGAGGTATTACTGCCATCCTTAAAGCAATTCAATCCTCAAAATTGATGATTATATAATAACCAACAAAATTATAGAAAACAAATAAGGAGTTCAAAGTAAATTATCTTTCTAGACCGACATAATTTAGAAAATTCATGATGGGCTTCTAAACTTCCTTTTTGGGCCTGGTATCTAGCCCAATAGCAGCTCACCTTATAAACCGTTCACTACTACCCTAAATCCTAGCCTCCGTTCTCCCTGTTGTTCCTTCCTTCATTCAACCCTGCAGAGTGTCTAGATAAATCGTGACTCAGTTATTATTTATTGTGACAACCCGAACTTCCGAGGTTAGTCTTGTAAATCTGATTCCTCGTTGTTTCTCATTCACATTCTTGCTACTGTTAATTATTAAACGCAAACGTGTCGGGTTATGCTCGAGTGTATTATTGGGCCACATCTTAGTGTTACTTGTACGAGCGGGCCGCACCCTAAACCCTTGTAACCCAATAAAAACTAATTAGACTAAATACAAGCCCATTATGATAACAACTTTACTATATTATTATGTATTATGATAACAAACTAACTGTATGGGCTTAAGCCCATTGTTAGGGATTATTATTATGTATACGTATTATGGATTAACACAAAACTCAAACATAACAAACCCTACTTCTCCTCTCTTGATTTGCGAAGACAGTAGATACCCCCCCCCCCCCCCCCCTAATCGGAACTCTTCTACCCTTGAAACATTACCTCTCGTGTTCTAGCAATTGACTGGTATGTTAACTTGCTGTTTATGATGAAAATCCTTGATTGATTATTGGTGTAATGATTATGATTATTGATATTTTAAATATGTGATTATTATGAGTGCATGCAAAGTAAAGTCCAGGTCAAAGGGTTGTTTGTAGATGACGAGAAATATAACTACTAGTTTTATTATTATATGATGATTTCTAGTTTTGTTATTGTATGATGTTCACAAATATTGCTTTATGTTAGACAATCACGTGTAGGATTCTAAAGATGGGTTCATGGAAATAAAACAAAGAATGTGAACTAGGATTGTATCATGCCTCCTGTTGTATGGTCGTTGATATGATGTGGTACTATAATTACTTGACTTGTTGATGTAGTGTATAAAGGATCCACATGAATGATAATCCTAAATGTTAAACCCTACTGATGATGTCTAAGTCATGATTAATAACGAACATATTGGTTGTTATTAGGGGTTAAGGGTTGCATGATTTTAGAGTTATAGTGGTGATATTACTGGGCCGGATTACACCCACAAACTGCACGATTTGAATAATGTCACTGGGCTAAATCACATCTAAACGGCATGTCCAAAGCTGGGCCGCATATTGTGACTTTGGGAAACTGTAAATCAATAGTGGGCCGTATATGTTGTCATTGAATTACTTCACTGTGAATGTTAATTGAAATAATTGGTTGTGTATGATAATTGTTTTAAATTAATTTAATATGTATATGTGTGAATTAAGTTAGCATATGTAACACATCATGTGTTTGGGCCTGAAACCAAATGGGGCAGCATTTTGGGTTGCCTTCGAGTGGGCTGGGCCGAATGGGTCAGCCATGTTGGCTGGGTTCATGGTGGGATTAGGAAGTAAGTTCGATAGGCTGTTGCAAGTACGTGTAGTAAGTTAGGTTAATATTGAGTATGTCATAAGTTGAATCTGGGTCGTGGGGTTACGAATGGGATTTGGGCCAAACTTCGGGATTGGGCTGCACAATAACATGAAGAACCGATGTGGGCTATTAGGTAACTGTTGTGTTGAATGTTGTGATGCAATAAATCATATGGTCTAAATGGTTACGGCATATTAGATGGTGAAGTTATGAATTACAATCGGATGAATGCATGAATTGTTTATGTGAAATGCTAAACTGTTAAGTGATATTATGATGTATGCACATGAGATGAAAGTAGATAGGTGATTCAAGTGATTTCTATGTGTTATGTGGTGACGACTAAAACATACAATTTAATAGAATGTGTGGTATAGGTGGATAGGAAACTGATTGTTTCAGTGGACACTATAATTAGTGTGGTGCGTGAATTCTTATTACGATTTGTATGACGTTATGTGCATTACTGTACAATACCTGTGTTGCGAATGTGAATTACATGACTTACGTGCATACAAGCTAATTATCTTTGGTAACCACGGTAGGACTTGGTTGACCAACTGTAGACGAGTAACTAGTCATACCGAGCAAACCAAGGTGAGTTCACACTCTTAAGGCATGGGATTCCCGGTGGGTTGGGAATGGGATTAAATAGCTAAGACGAAACCTGTATATTCACCACTACTAGACTACTTACCTCCGTCCTCGGATTGGGAAGGACACCTACACTAAACCTGCGTATTCTCGGATTGGGAAGAATACGTACCTCCGTCCTCGGATTAGGAAGGACGCCTACATTCAACCTGCGTATTCTCGGATGGGTAGAATACGTACCTCCGTCCTCGGATTGGGAAGGACGTCTACATCTAACCTACGTATTCTCGGATTGGGAAGAATATGTACCTCCGTCCTCGGATTGGGAAGGACGCCAACATATATAACTAGTCTAGTGGTTTACAACATGGGGTAGCCCCCACTGGTTATGGTTTGGGAAACAGGGAACTGATAAACAACTGGTTTTCGAATGAACTTATGATTTTTGGAACAACTTTAAAACGGACAACCAACTGTGAACTCGCTCAACTTTGCTGTTGATTTGTTGTTACATGCCTTGCAGGCTTTTAGGTGCATATTGTTGGAACTTGCTGTCTGGGAGGCTGGAGTGGTCATGGGTCGAGATACATGGAATCGCAACACAAGACTAATGGTTTTTACATGTGGTTTATAAACACTTAACGAATGAATTATGCTTCCGCTGTATACTATGTATTATTTGTAACGTTGTAACACTTAATGTTAATGAATGAAAGTTTTATTTAAATAAACCTATGAGTTCAATGTGATTGGTGGCTAGATCCTAGTCAGTCACGCCTCCTGCGGTGATACTCCGCTTGTGGATTTTGGGGGTGCGACATTTATAAAATTCGGGGTTTTATTGTTATGGGTCAAAATTTATGTTATTATTTTTTAGGTATATTTGATATGAGATAATAGATGAATTTTTGTTTAGGTTTATATTGTTGGATTCCATGATCAAAATATGGTATGAAAAGTGTATGTTTTGTTATCAGAAGATGGTCTTGGAATGCATACTTGTTTTGTTATGATATTACTCAATAAACAGGTTATTAGTGATCAAGTAATAATGTAGATTTTATTCGCGTTGCTATTCTATGAGATCATAGATTGTTGCTACAACAAATACAAGACCAAGGCCTGTAGCGATATCTCCGGGTAAAAGGGTTCAAGGTTTCAGTTAGCCTAACACAGGTCGTGGGGTCCCCCCACGTTTGCAAGACGTGGAGAGAGGTTCACTAGTATTGTTGTTATTCTCCTTAGATCCTGAACTGATTAGAAATCAGCCCAGAAAGCAATCGTTGGAGAAGATGAATTATTTAGTGTGAAGAAGAGAAACAAGCATGAAGCTAGTTCTCATGGGAGAAGAAGAAGAGAAGTAAGCATGAAGCTTGTTCTCGAGAGGGAGAAGGAGAATCAGAGAATTGAGATAGTTTTCTGCTGATTCCAGAATGTCTGGCATGCTTGTCATGGGCTGCAATTTACCGGGGAGGAGGTTTCTCAAAGGAGAAACCTTTAAATAGTGAACCTGGTTTGCAGGGAGGGACTTACCCTTTTAGGGGTTGAAGGGTCTGCGGACAAAAGGGTGTGCTCTCCCACATGTTCTGGTTGCGGCTGGGCAGGAGGTTTCACACGCAAAGGGTGATGTGACAAGGCTCTGACTTGTCTTTTTACTGTTCATGACCGTTAGACCATTTCCGAACCTTTTAACCTTTTAAGCTGTTGTGTCTCTAATCAGTTTATTAAGGTTTGAGCTACCCCTGTCATCAGCCCCCCAAGTCAGAGGTATTTGGGGTGTAAGCTCAAATGCTTCTGACTTTTGTACACGATTTTTATTGCTTAAAGGCTTCAAGGGTTGAAAGGTTATCAGGCGTCTAAGTTTTTTGGATTTGAATTTTGAAATGACAGTTAATGTGATGGATGGCAGTTTTTTTGCCTTTTGCGTAATAATAACTGCCTAGACTATACTTTCTTTTTTCTTTTGATCGTCTCTCCTGGGTGCTAGCAAAGATCTATATGTGAGTTATTCTTGTCTCACTCGAGAGGAAGTTGAGGCTTTTTGTAAAGAATGGGGGATCGATCTAAAGTTTAATCCGATGGCTCCGGGTTTAGATAAATCAATCAATCAATCAGTGTCCCGCTGGTTCTATTGCTCTTTATTGCTGTCATTTCGAGTTTTCCAACTTGTGTCATCCGTTTTCGGTCTTTGCTCTAAATGTTTTAGAGTATTATCGTGTGTCGTTTGGTCAGTTGCGTCCTCAAGGTCTTGCTGGGATTTTACATTTTGAGGTTTTGTGATAGGGTATGACCCATCGTTGTTGTTCCGATGTTTCTTCCGGTTGACCAAGAACGACGATTGGGTCATGTTTGAGACATCCCAAGTTGATGTTTATTTGACTTCCTCAATGGTTACTACCTTTGGTTCTTGGAAGGACCGATTTTTATGGATTTCTGAGTCCATTGTTCCCTTCGAGCTTGTTGTGAGGCACCCTGATGCTGTATTAAACAAGCTTGAGCCATTTGAGTCTTAACTAGATAGTTAGTTGTTAAAAGCCATTAGGAAATGTCCTTCGAGGCTTCGTCCCTTTCCTGAACACCTTTTAGTGTTGATGGGTGTGAGCATCTTGTGGGACAAGCCAGATCGTGACCCTGTTCTCATGAGGGATGATCAGGGTATGATGTTTTACCTTATGCTTTATAAAGAGTGATGATACCTCTGATGTTGTGTTTGGGGATGCTGAGGCTACCCCCGGCGAAGATGATGTTGCCAAAGGTGCTGAACACAAGTTCGAAGGTTCAGGTTATGTGAACGTTCCAAATGTCGAAGCCTTTATTAGGTTTGGTGCTTCCAAAGCTTCCATTCGTTGTTTAACCCGACGTATGTTGAAGCGAGTTGGACTACCATCGGCCTCTGAGCCAGTGGAACCAAGTGATGACATAGAGGCTTCGGACGACTCGGAAGTTGGGGTTGAGGGAAAAAGGACAAGGAGTTGCCCTTGGTGATTGTTTAGGAGAGTAACGCAGCGGGTAAGAAGGTTGTGAGCTTGAAGGGTTTCAGGAAGGGTCGTGAAGGTTCCACCAATGTTAATCCCGAAGAGGTTTATGTGCCAGATTGAAAGGTCACAGTTGGTGACAGCTTCAAGTCTTCATCCGTTTGTGAGGATGTTCTTACCCATTTTGCTCCTCCTACTGTTCGAGGTTCTTGCTCGTCTATGGACAATGAACTAATGATTTCGAAAATGATGATGGGTGCTTTCAACCTTGCTGCCTTACTTCTAGAGGGTGTATCCTGATTTCGCAAAAGGATGCAAGAATATGAAGTCTTTTCGAAGAAGAGGGATGCGATGAAAGCTTCAATGTTTGCTTTGAAAGAAACTGAGGGCTACACTGAGAAGGAAAAAGCATTGATGTTTGAAGATTTGAGGAGTTTTCTTCCCGCACAAGACTGATATGGTTGAGTTGGAAAAACGCTTGGAGGCTGACATGGTTTAAGTCAGGGTCGATAAGGTTGCCTTGGAGGTTTAGAAAAAAGCCTTATTAGAGGAGAAAGAAGGGTTAAAGGCTTCACTTGCCCAGGCTACTAGTGATAATAAATGCCTCATTGAGCATGGATTTCAGCAAGTGGTT
The DNA here is from genome assembly GCA_030545235.1 of Helianthus tuberosus. Classification (NCBI taxonomy): domain Eukaryota; kingdom Viridiplantae; phylum Streptophyta; class Magnoliopsida; order Asterales; family Asteraceae; genus Helianthus; species Helianthus tuberosus. The sequence goes on along the minus strand of CM060358.1, from coordinate 170,133,949 downwards.
ACTTATCTTCTCCATTCGTCGGAGTTCAAAAAGGTCTTGGGTGATGTGTACACCGAGCTTCTTACTCATGGGAGACACCAAGGTTTGTTTGCTGGTTACAAAGCTTTGTGAACCTGGCGAGCCTTGGGAAAAGTCTTCTCTTTTTCAACCCAAAGCCTTCAAAGTCTTCAAGGGAACAACTTTTTAAGATTGAGCATATGATTGACCCTTATGTGGGTGAAGTCTCCAAGTGTTTTGGTAAACCTTTGCCTGTTTTGCAGGAGCTAAAACCCCAGGGCCTTAATGTGGCTGTTTGTAACGAAGTGTTGAAGTCCCTCTCGAAGAAACATCCTTGCTCCAGAGATAGCGAGGAAATGTTTTCTGAAGGTGGTGAGGGCTCAAAGGTTTCAAGCCTTGAAGCCTCCGAGACAACGGGTGTCATAGGGAGGAAAAAGAGGAAGGCTAAAAACACCCAAGATAATGGGCTTTCGAATAAGGATGATGTAGCAAAGTCTATCATCTCTGATGCTGCCAAATGAAGAAGAAACCTTAATTCATAGCTTTCTTAGCATGTCGAACATTGTTATGGGTTGTTTGCTTAAACATCTCTTTGTTTTAAGGGAACCATTTAGGTCATTTGGTTGTTAAAGCCTGGAAGGCTTGTGGACAATGTTTTATGTTTGATGGCCAGTATGGGCTTTGCTATCTTTAACTTATCTTGCTATGTTTATTGTGTTGTTCTGTTTACTCCCTTGTGTTTTCATTGGTTTTGTATGTTGTCTTTGTTTTGGGTGGTGCATCTTATGTTACTTATACCTTAAAGGGTTCAGTGCTGCAGTCACTTAGCCTTAGGATATTTTTAACAAGAAGATACAACCTCTATCCTATGTATAACATTCACTTAGAGTCTTTTTGGTTCGTAAGCCAATGTTAGGGCTTAAGGAACATTTGGTGTAGGCTGTTCAAACCCGTCTATGAGACATTATTTTTAAGATTTCTATGAGTCTCATGGAGTTGTATTGATTTAGGAACTCACCCCTTATATAGGTCCATTCAACCCTTGAACCTATTGAGCGATGTGGCCTGGGAGCTCATCCCCTTACATGGTCCTTGCCATGGAGTTTCTTGCTAGGTTCTCAACCTGATTATAGGATAGAAAGACAAATTTTGATTCGTTGTTCATTCATTTCAAAGTACTTTGATTACTAGGGGAATAGAACAACTTTTTGGAACTATTTGTAACACGTTTTGGTTAAACATGGAACCTTTTAAGGTTTTTGCCATCCCAATGGCGGGGAAGCTTTCTGCCTTGCGGACCTGCCAGCTTGTATGATCCCTATTTGTGGGCTTTAAGTATAGTGTATGGCCCTTCCTACTTAGGGCCAAGCTTTCCTTGGCTTTCTTTCTTGCAGGCCTCGTCCATAGGCTTGAAGCGTTCATGCTTCACCCGTGTATTGTAATACAATTCCATGTTTTTCTTGTACCTTGCTTTTTGTATGGCTGCTTGATCACGAGCCTATTCGAGGAGTTCCAAATTCAACATCGTCTCTTTCTTATTTGGCTCAAGGTCGATGTTGAATGTTCTTTGTGTTGTTACTCCGATTTTGCTAGGATTACAGCCTCTGATCCAAACACTAGGTTGTAGGGTGTTTTCTTATGGCTCGATTTCTCAGTTGTCCGAATTTCCCATAGCACATTGACAAGTTATTCGAGCCAGTTGTTGTCGTATCTTCCCAATCGAGATTTAATCCCTTCAACAATGTTGCGGTTTGTCCGATCAACCTGGGAATTGGATTGTGGGTAAGCTACCGAGCTGAATACTTGAGTTATTCTGAACTCCTTACACCAGGAGCTAGAAGGCTTTTTGGCAAAATACTTCCCGCTATCCGTGACTAGTACCCCTGGGAGCCCAAAACGATAGATTATGTTTTCCTAAACGAAGATCTATTCTGGTGGATCAGGCTGCTTATTCTTCTTCTTCTCTCCATTCAGCCTTTATGGCTAATGTCGACAGTTCATCAAGCCAGGTACGTGTCGATGAACCTACTGTTGTTAAATGTGATAATTGTGCTAGCTTAAGTATTAAATGTGCTGATTTGGAGGCAAATATGTCTGAGTTGCAAGGCAAACATGATGCTTTAAAAGCTGAATTGTTTGACTTGCAAAACAAACATGTTTCTTTAGATGATAAGTGGTGTGATTTGCAAAGCAAGCATGAGGATTTGCAAAACAAATTTGAAGTGACAAATATGCACAATCAAAAGTTGATAGTGGATCTTTCAAAATGCAAAGAGGCTAACATGTTTTATGAAAACCATGAAAAGGAATTTAAAACGATGGTTGAAACTTTAAGAAAAGATAAAACCGAACTGACAAAAATGGTTTCCAGAAAACAAACTGACATAAATTTGTATATCACTCGTCTTGAGATAATGCAAAAAGAGATGGCTTGTGTTAAAACTGAAAGTGAGGCGATCCAGCTTAAGTTAGACAGTTATTTGAGCTCTAGCTATGTGTTGGATCACATCATTGATGTTCAGAAAGAGAAACGGGATGTCACATGCATTGGATACAAGAAATGTCCACCACCCGTGATAAACAATTATGATGCCATGCCTGATGAGGAGTATAGAACTCACTTTGAACCATCTGTTCCTTTGGACGTTGAGGAATTTGCAACAGGACTCGGATACAAGAAGGAAGTATCATCAGAATCGGATGTGTCAGCAGATACATGTGTGTCTTCTGCTGAACCGAATCAGGATCCTCCAGTTGTGATTGATGATGCTGATTCTTCTGATGATGAATCTGATGATACTGATTCAGCAAAGTCTGATGCGGTAATCAAAGAAGAGGACATACCTATTGAGAATCATATTCTATGTGATCCTCCCGCAAAACCTGCTAAGACTGTTCCGACCGAGTCCACGTCTGCAAAAGAGTCTGAAAGTGTGGATTTGCTGTACACACTTGTTGGTGATGATAAAATTTATTCTGACAAAGATTTTCCTATTAAGAATGTTAATCAATCCTTAATCTGCAAAGTCTTTGAAAACTCAACAAGTAAGTTTTTGGGAAAGACAGGATCACATGTTACAGTAACACAGAAAACAATATGGCAATCAGAAATTACCAACAGAGAAAAAGCAGCCAAATCATACCAAACCAAAAGGAAAATCACCGACTCAGGGTTAGAAGAAACAGACCCAAAAGAAGAACAAGAAGGTGGACTTTGTGAAATCAAAGGGAACGGACAAAATTGAAACTTTTGAGAACAAATCTAACTTAGATTTTGTTAAACAAGCAAAAGTGTTGAAAAGAAATGATCCAAATAGTTCAAAACCTAGTACCTCGGGATCACAAAGTTCATCATCGGCAAGACGATCACATGAGACTTCGGGGTTTGTTGAACGAAGATCATGTTTTGAATGTGGTGAAATTGGACACATAATTCGAAACTGTCCGTATCTTCATAAGTTAAAAGCCAAAGTTGATGATCCCCGTGAACGAAATTACCAAAAGCGATCTGTTTCTTCAAAACAAGATCCCCGCCTCATACGAGAAAGGGAAAAGAAACAGAAACGCCAACAAGTCAAGGTAATTGAGAAAGCACTTAAAACTGAAGTGGTTCAAAAACAATATGTTCCAGTTAAACCAGAAAGTTTAAAATTTTCAAAAACTTCAAACAATCACGAAGTTAAATTTTCAAACAATCAAGCTGGTAAAACTCAACAGACATGGAAACCTAAAATGACCACAAATTCAGGGGGATCATCATCATTTCCTAACCATCAGAAAGTGGAAGTTATTGTTGTTGATGAAAATGGAAGACCCAAGACCACAATGGCTTGGCTCCCCCTCTCCAACTAATCTCTAAATGAGTGTGCAGGATGTTCCAGGAGGAACTATTGATAGTCTTAGGATTGTTGATAGTGGAGCGTCCATGCACAAGATCGGCGACATAAGGCTCCGAAACATTGTTGTATCTAGGAGAATGTTGTTGCCTTTGATGGAGAGAGGGGGAAAGAAGACAAAAATGTCTGATGAAGGAAAAAGGAATGAAGTTGAAAAATTCGACCAGTTGAAATATGTTCCAAAGTTTGGTTGTTATGGTTCTTGATCGGGTCAACATGAAAGATTCCAATGAAAAGTACGCGCCTGTAGCACGTCTGAAACTTTTTGAAGATTCATGGATTTTTCTTCCACAAGAAGTTCAAAGTCCACAAGATGAACGTGTAATGTACTTTTCTCTTCGGTGTGATTGAAGAAAATGTGTTTGTTGAACAAACCAACCGGGTGTGCGGATGCCTTGGCGTGGATTGAACAGCCGCACACTACTTCTAAAAAAGAAAGACAAAGACCTTCGTTGGTGCAATGTGGAAGACCAGCCGGACCCAGAGGTTTTTGATCTTGTTGCTGTGAAGGGATTTCAGTAGCTACAAAATCGACTTTGAAATCCACACCTGGTGGATATCCAGTTTGGGAGAGCACTCAGATTCCTGGCAATGCACGAAGCAGTTGCAGGATACGGTTTTAAATTTCTAATCTCTCCTATAGTTGTCGATATTTAAGCTGCTTTATGAATTATTATCATCTCGTACAGCACTCAAAGACCAAACACATCGAAATCAAGTATTACTTCATACGTGATTGCTTTGAGAAAAGGCTAATCGATGTTGTTAAGGTCCACACCGATGACCAACGTGCCGACCTTTTTACCAAAGCATTTGACAAATCAAGATTTGAATTTTATTATTGGTAAACGGCATTAAGGTCAAGCAAGAGTAAGACCAACATCGGAAAATCATTTTTGTAAATACCTTTGTGTTTTAACTTTAGCTTAGTTTGTTGATTTTAGGGGGAGTAAATCCAAATTTGAAAAACCAAAAACATCGAAAAATTTCAAAAACACAAAAACAATAGAAAAGCAAAAATGAGTTTCCTGGCGAGCAAAAGAGAAAATGATAGTACATCAGTGGTCTGTCTAAACCTCTTTAAACTGAAATGCAAAATGAAAAATGTTAAGCACCTCTATATAAGATGTATCGGTAGGCTCACAATCATCTTAAAGTGTGCAGGGCGATATAAACTTAAATCGACTGAAGACCAGGTGGGAACCACTCATTGGCATATGGTCTTAGTACCGAAATTTCGTTTGAGAGATTGCCGAGGTTCTGAGATATTCGGTCTTTATGTTGTTTATCATCTGGGTATCATGGTTGTTTCTTTTACCGTAAAAATAACGGGGACGCAAGTCTAGATCTTCCATGATACCATACATACGTGTACATATTGCATTCGACCTCAATAAATGATCAACAATCACATGTCCAAACAAAATAAGTGATAATATATCACATCTATCCGGGAGTCAAGTTCGTCTCTCTGCTGTACGAAAGTACTGACCTGTTCACGGACTTGCTCCTGTGCCCTCATGCATATGAAAATCAAGTTCCTCATCAATAAGTGATTATATCACATATGGCTTATTTTCAAATCAAAATAAGTGAGAATCTCACATCATATACGGTCAAACAGATGATAAATGGTATACTCACCAGTAAGATGAATCCTCGTGCATACCTTGATACGGGAATGAGTCGTGATGTGGATGAACACCGGTCGGTAAGTATAAATCATACCTTAATGTATCCCATCGCCATGATTACATATGATAAGTTGAGCTTATGTGGACAACAATACCGATAATCGTTATAGGATGCTTATCTTAATGTGAACTAATTGAACAACAAGAGCGTTTTGGCGTGACCGTACTCTGATATGATTCTCTTACCCTCGAAACTCACAAAAAGAATGTCTGTAAATATTTATTTAATGCTTTCAGTTTCTGCATCTTTGTATGTATATATTTATTTACTGCTTTCAGTCTTTACATTTGAAATATTCAAAAATACCAAAAAGATTTTAGGTGTGTTTTAATATAAACTTTCTAAAAGCCAAAAAGATTTTATTTCTATCTTATTTTCGATTGTACGATGTTGGAGCTCGAGTCTTCGTTACCTGAAACCTGATTGAAAACCAAATCGACTAAATCTTCATAATCGGTCGAAATTTGCAAGTTTTTGAAAGTTAAAGACTAAAATTGACAAATTTGTTAAACTTTCAAACTGTCGGACGGTAGTTGATTGAGATATGGTCATACGTGTGTTGTTTGTTATACTAACTATATTCCAAGCAGTTGTTCTCATTACGCGTTTAGATTTCTTGCACGTGCAGATTCTAAAGGCAAGGAGAACATGGTCGATGACAAGCTTTGGAATGAAGACACGACGTGAAAGGCACTCAAAAGATAAAGATGATCGAGTCGCCGCTGACCATCCTCAACACCACAAGGATCTAAAGCATTGAAGATCAAAAGATTCACGAGCATAATCAAAGGGGGAGTTTATTGATACACTTCCTAAATGAAAAGGGAGTTTGTTAATACACTTTCTACTTACAACATGTGAAGACTTTGAAGATCCTCCGACATGGAAGACATGTAAGACGAACCTCACGAGTAGCGTCCAAGGGGGAGTTTGTTGATACACTTTATGTGGACGCGACTTGGTTCAGTTCGACTCGGTTCGGTTCGAACCGGTTAGGTTCGGCTCAAGCCCGACGTCACGACATTCCTCCGTCGTGCGCCCCAGAGTTCGACACGCGAAGCACGGAGCGCCGCGAACAATTCCAAGGTGACACATCACCATGACATCATCAATGTGATGTCATGATGATGTCATGTAGTGGAATTTGTTGACTGTGAATTTTGTAAAGCAAATGACGAAACACAATGTGTTTCGTCATCTTTGTCATGTGGCCTAGCCTGTTTCGTCGCCTGTTGGGCTTCTTCTTCAGGCCCAATGTTTGGCCCAAGGTTGTTTCGTCGAAGACCTGTTCTGTTTCGTCGTTGCTGTGTTGCTGAGACTATATAAACAGAACTGAGAGGACACAAGTGAGACAGAACACACACACGAGAGAGTTAGAGAGAGTTTACAGAGAATATTTGTAAACATTGTGCTGTAACTGATTTTCAAGTATTAATACATTGGTGTTAATCGTTGAGTCCTGTGTTTATCATTGTCGTGTTCGATCTCGGTTTGCTATCTCGGTTGGATTCCGCACAACCGGGTTGGTTTGTACACAAGGATTAGGCGACTAGATCCTCCCCTAGCCGGGTTTACAGAGAATATTTGTAAACATTGTGCTGTAACTGATTTTCAAGTATTAATACATTGGTGTTAATCGTTGAGTCTCGTGTTTATCATTGTCGTGTTCGATCTCGGTTTGCTATCTCGGTTGGATTCCGCACAACCGGGTTGGTTTGTACACAAGGATTAGGCGACTAGATCCTCCCCTAGCCGGACCTACAAAAATAGATATGGGCCAAAATATGGTCATTTAAAAAAAAGTTCAAATGACCAAATTCAACTTGAAGGAATGCTTATTAAAGCCCGTACAAACATACCTCACTTAAGTAACATAGGATAACAATAAAAATACATACTTGCAAACACTTACCTTAGGGGGAACGGGACGCCCCGTGGTGAAGGGGCGATCACGTGTGGAAGGCCGTGATACACCGCCGCCGCTGAATTCCACAACGCGTCAATCCCACAACGCGTGGCCTCTATCACGCGGGAAAAGTTGTAGAATGTGAGGGAAATTGTTGGGTTGTGAGGGAAAATATTGGGTGTGGTGAGTGATGGACATTTCCACTAAAATCCATCACTAGTGATGGAAAAATGCTCGATGACATGACGGAAATTGATTGGATGTTGTAAGTGATGAGTGAGTCGTGAGTGATGGGTGTCTCTACTCTCTAGTATTGCCACGAGAAGCTTAATCCCTAAGACCATCATGTCAGTCAAAATTAATTATTCTTCGGTCGTAACTAAACATATTAGTCATTTGGGTACTTTAGTCGGTAGGCTATGTTAAATCGCCTATATGGTTCAATAAGCTACACAAACCAAATAAAACTAAATAATAAGTTAAATTAGGGTATAAGGAGTGGTTAGATATTTGAGAGCGGCAAACTAAAAAATCAACCAATGAGAGCGTGCCATGTCATGCTCAAAAGTGTTGGCAATGGTTAGACACTTGGTGAAGTGGTAAACTATTAAAAAAAAGGAAAAATGTGTGACTGGTTGAGATGGCATTGACCCCCCCCCCCCCCCCCCTCTCTCTCCTTCCCTCCCGTCACCACTTCGGCAAGCCTACACCGATTTGGCAAACTTTTGAGTGGCAAACTATGTTGGCGGTGGTGTTACCAATTGGCAAACTAAGATTGCCACACTTTGCCGCACCCCCCCTCCGTATACCCTTAGATACTTAAGAAGAATATAAACCATAAAGAACCTGAATTGTGACTACCGAAGTGTTTGCCACCAAACTGCAACATAATATGAACATCCTAAAAGCTTCATGTAAGTGAAATATATATTACATAAAGTTACTGTTATAATTTGCATACTTGCAAATATTAAACGGGTAAAAGTATAGCGAATATATGAAACATGTGATAATATAATAAATTAGAATGAAACGGGTCAGATTATAGAAATTTAAAATGAAACGAGTCAAACGGGTCACAATATAGCGAATAAATATTAAACGGGTCAATATATGATTAAAAACACACTTAACATGTAAAAAAACATAGTTAAAACATAAATTAAAGTCGAAACACACTTAGGGTAAAGTAGTAAAGGGAGGGAGCGGTTGAACAAAGATAACATTCTTTTTCTAGGGTAAAGAAGTAGCAGGTAAATAAATAAAAGTTGTTACACCTCAACTAAACCCTACTGAAGACTATTGGGCCCAAATAAAAACCCAAATCTGACCTGATTGGGCTGGAGCGTTGCTTCAAACACATCGCGCTTTGGCTTAAAGCGGCGCTTCGAAACCCTTCGCGTAAGTTATCTCTTCAGACCAAAAAAGCGCTATTCCAAACGCTTCACGCTTTAAGCGCGGTTAAAGCTCGCTTTTTTAAACCAAGCGAGAATATTGTAACATTTCTTCATCTGAAAAAAAAAAAGCCTTATGAATTTAAAATATATCAACAGTATTTAGATTGTTTTATTTGTGTGAAAAGAAGATTAATATAATAAAACAAATTTTAAATGATTGGTCAATTAATAGGTAGAATTGATTGATTAGTGGTGGAGCTACCCTTGGGAGGGGGTCACGTGAACCCACCAAAAGAAAATTGGGTTAAGTTTTTTTTTTTTTAACAAAACCCACAAAAAAATTGGGTTATGCTTTTTTTTAAACCCTAATTCTAGTTTCAGTTTATAACTCCCCAGCCCCGAACGAATAGAAAGAGAAGGCAGAAGCAGAGGAAGTTCAATCCATCTCCATTCTATAATCTCTGTTCTTCAGCCTCAGGTTTGGTTTTCGATATTGTTTTGGAATGGATTGTGGACGCGATAGAATGAGAATGGATAGACCAAGTGTGTTGCCAGATGATCCGATCCTTAAAATTTTCTCCTTTGTTGGTTTAAAAGATGCTATTCGAACTAGTGTTTTGTCATCTAGATGGAGGTTTATGTGGACTTCAGTTCCCCATCTCAGCTTCTCAAGTGATGATTTCTCTACCATGGACAACTTCTCCGACTCCGTTACCCATGTTCTCTCTCGTCGCAATAATCAGCTTCACTTGTCTTCTTTCAGCCTTTGTTTTCGTGGAAAGGATGATGGCGGTGTTGCCCAAACGATTATGAACCGTGTATTCTCCCTCAACGTCCAACAGCTCAACATTACATGTTTGTTTGGCAACTTTACATCATGTGTTTTTGATAACTACACTGGATTCCCTCTTTCCCTTACATGTTATCAGACTCACAAACATATCTTAGTCAGTATTGGTTCTGGTTACGTTTACATTATACCCACGCCAACACGACCGTTTTCATCTTTAACAACATTGAATCTTTATACTGTTACATTATATGATGGTTTTCTCTCCATGTGCCCCAACTTGAAGAATCTCAACTTAAACCAGTGCAATATGCTGGGATCAGGAGTGTTTAAACTTTTTAGGATTTGTCATCCTGGACTTTCTAATCTCACGTTTACAACCAGAAACTTTACTGGACTTGTTGTCCATGTGGTTACACCTCAACTAAAATATCTAACTATTTCAGAACCTTTGAGCAAAATTCAAATTTCTGCACCTGAGCTTGTTTCCTTGCGCTTTAAAGCTCCTTGTCCTCGCATGTTCGTAACAAGCGATTTCCCTTCTTTGGAGGAAGCACATCTCGCTATCTACATTATAAATAGCTTAGCTGCTCCTCGTATTATCACGCTGCTTCAAAAGTTCCACAATGTCAATGTTCTTTCACTTAGCATGGATATCATTGAGGTATTTTAAGAATGAATTGCAAGCTTTGTCCTTTATCTTTATACCCAATTTCAGGCATTGTTTTTTAATCTTTTAAATTGATGAGTTTTGTACTTAATGTTTTAAAATGCTACACGGTATGCCCTTTAGCGCTAACCCAATTAATTTTTTTTTTTGTTAAATTTGATGAGTTTTGTACTTGAAGTTTTGAAACGCTACACGTTATGCCCTTTAGCGCTAGCTCAATTAATTTTTTCTGTTAAATCTTGTCATGTGTTGAATGATCTCAACGACACATGAGTTTCTTCAAGTCAGGTACATAAACTTTTACTATAATACTTCTTTTTACTACGCGGCCATTAGCATATTAGACTTTGAATCAACACTTGAGAAAGATTGCATTAGATGATTCTGTCTTTTCGTATATACTTTTGCTGAATAGATTTTCTACAGCTTCTGAACTCATCCATGGAACTAATCTCACACCAGCCTCCCCATTTGCTAACTTAAAGAGTTTGAAGATTCTTCCATATTGGGGCTGGAAATCCAAGAAAGTTATTATGTCTGTGGAAGTGAAAAACTATTTGCTAAATAGGTCTCCAAATGCCACCTTGACTGAGGTAAATTTATATATTATATGATCATGAATCTAAGAGGAAGCATAAAACCAACATTATGATATATGTACAGGTGCTGCCAGAATAGTGTTGTGATGTAGCTGCTCAGCAAATTGTAAGTTATTAATTCCCATATACATGCAGTTAAGTGATAACTAGAATCAAGTGTTGGTGCCTTAAATCTTTTCTATGTTCGATTCAGGTCTCCTTCATCACCTGGTGCAATACTCATCAACATTAAATTACGTTTATATTGTTATGCTTAGAACCAAATTAAGTTTATGTTGTTATGTTTAGAACCAAATTAAGTTCATTTTGGTATGGTTTTGAAGAATTTTAAGCTATCTCGGTATTGAACAACAAGGAGCAACGCCTATGTACTGTGACAACAAGTCAGCTATTAATCTAAGCAAGAATCCTATCATGCATAGCAGGTCTAAGCATATTGAAATCAAGTATCATTTTATCCGAGAAATTAGAAATGGTGAATCAAGATGGTGTGAAACTTGAATACCGCAAGACAAATGAGCAACTGGTTGATGTTCTAACAAAGGCTTTGTCACAAGAAAAGTGTGTACTTCAGACATTGGCTAGGAGTTTTGGAGCTTGAATCAAGGGAGGATGATGAAAAGTGATTCAAGTCCACATCAGCATGCAGGCAAGTGTTATTTAATAAGTTTACGTTTAAGTTTTTGAATTCAAATAAGAGGCAATTGTCTAATCTGTTAGCTTTTCTCCGGTTATTTAGCTTCTAGCCGTTTGATCTTCTATCTATTTAAGAAAGTATTGTAATCGTGATTAAGTTTTTGTATTCAATTAATAATATTGTTTCGAACTTATAGAATGCGCATTATTGTTTTATCATTATCTCTAAAACCATCAGTTTTGGGTTAACATCCAAACACAAGGGGTTAGAATGGGCACAATTAATATCAAGAATGGGTTAGGATGTGTATGCTAACAAAACTGAATGGGTCAGGATGGGTAACCTAAAAAACAAACCGGGTGAAACGGGATATCCTAAGAAACACAACGGGTGAGACGGGCACTCCTCTCCGACTCTCATCTTCTTCAATCGATTTTGGTTTCAACTTTCAAGTTTCATTCATTGATTTTGCTAACTGTGGTTGCTTCTGGTTTCAACATCGCTCTCTCTGATGGAGGCCTACGCCATTAACGTTACTGTTCAACAACGATCGATTGTATGGCTCATGAATTTTAGGTACTGTTGTACAAATTCAGATCAGAAAACGTGTTTAAAATCCCCAAATTTTAGTTAAAGTTCGTATCTTTTATCTCTAGTTTACAGAATAAAATGCCTAATTTGTTATTGAGTTTATGAATTAGGTTTAAAGTACATTAGAAGTTTGAGAAAGTTAAAGAGTTTGAAAAAGATGAGGGTAGAATGCTATGAGTTCTGGATCAAAATAAGTTTATGAAACCCTAATTATGTCTAAGATGAGGGTAGATTGATATGAAATATGAATAATGGATCAAAATAATGAATAACTAGGTTATCGGCCTGTGTAATAAACGGGTTATACAATTTAATTGGATAAAGAATAAAAAAAATTATAAAAGAACTACAAAGTATGAAATTGCATATTCCATTTAACAATAAAAAAGAAATATAAACTAATCACAAGTCTCTCAAAATTTCCATGTAAATTACATTTGTCATTTGATTTTTAACTTTACCTTCTTTATCTAATATTAGTAATTTTACTCCGGCTCTACTCTTTACTCTTGAAAGTGCAATATAAACTCAACTCCCAAAATGTCGAAAGAAATAAACCTGCATGTAAAAATAAGAGAGAAGTAGATTACATATGACTTCTTCGCTAAATGCATAAACCTTGAAAGTATTGGGGACATGTTTAGTAGTTGCGTGTACGCCATCATATTCGGGTCCATGTCTTAGTAATTGTAGGATGGTAGTGGTTGGATGGTGGTCGGGCGATATGAAGTTGGGTTACCAGGCCGAGACGGAACACCGAAAAAGGGGCGGAAGGGATGCATGATATTTTTTTAAAAGAATAGTAGAGTGGTATATAAGAAAAGAAATATAGATAAAAGTGTATAAAAATGAGGTTGATTATGGGTTTATATAGGTGAAAAAATGGAATTAGAAAAAAGTGAAATTACTTTATTTTTATTTTTATTACCGTTGGGGGTCGAATTTTCTCAAACCTTTCAAAAATCGGTAGTTTTTAAGGGCACGCCCAAGCGCGAAATACATAAAAAAACGTCTAAAGAGGCGGTCCAGGTAGTGTGGAGGGGCGTTTTTTAGGATAAAACGCCCAAAACCCCTACTACGGGTGGTCTTACTTTGCAATTCACATATTTCTTATATTAACAAATTTGGCTATTTTCTTATGATTATTATGAAAAACTCGCGGTAGTTGGAGCAAAGTTAAAAGAGTTGGAGTTAAAAGTTGAAACATTTGCATAGAGGTCGAAGTTGCTTCGAAATGTAGTTAGTAGCTAAAATATATAACTTTAACATACCAATAAAACATCGAGTAAGTGGTTGTAGTGATAATTATATATTTTACATAGCAAAAAGCATAAAATGTTTTACATCTCATTTGACTTCAGAGATAGTATTGATTACGTCCATTTTAACACATTTATCACATACTAGAATCATTAATTTGAAACAATTCTGTTGATTACTTAGACCACACTTTAACAATTAACATATTTAGCACTTATTTTTCAAGTGTTTTTTTTTCAAATGGCAGAAATTTTATATGTATACACACTAGCAAGTGACTAGTCGGCAACAAAGAATAATTACAATGTCATAGCCTGATTCTGCAACCAAACAACCCATTTATATTTTTCCATTGTGTTTATCTAGTTAGTTAAATTTTAATATTTGAAAATAGGAAAAAAAAAATATTTTCTCTCTTACTAAAACTCTTATTAATTCATCAAAGTTTTGGGTGGGCGGCTGGGTTTAATTGACAAAGTCATTGGAGTTAGGTATTAATGTGGTGTTGCTCCCCTTAAGGTCAAAGTTTTAAGTCTCTTCGAAAACGGATTTCGTGTAATTTAAGCTGTTAAAAAGGTTAAATTATTTTTAGTAATATGTACATTGAACAAAGATCACTTTTGATGCACATAGAGAATGAGATAAAATATTCATGACACCCTTATTTTTTTCAAGGTATTATAAATTAAACTATATGAATAGGTATTTATGTGAATCTCGATACATATATTTTTTTTGTTACTAGTTAAAGGTTTCTGTATGCATATAATGTACTCTCAATCCTCCTTTTTCGAGATTCATCGATATTGAACCGACATATAAAAGGTTTGCTTTTCTATATAATAATTATAATTAAGTAATAATAATATGCTTTTTATATAAATTTTATAAATAACTTCTACCACATTCCACATAAATTATATTTAAAGATAAGACTGATTGCCATAAGTTATGAAATTGTAATATTATGTGCCCACAAGCAATAGCATCTTGAAAGCAAATGGACAAACCAATGCCAACAGATTTTATCATTAATAAAATTATTATATTATCATATTTAGCCAACTACTTCAGGAGACAAACTTCATGAGGGTGAAGGGAGTGGTGCGGGAAACCACTCGGTAAAGGAGAAAGCCGAGCGGTAACATCGCCGCCCTCCCTTGTTTACCGCGTGCCAAACATAAATATCGGTATGATATCACCGATCGACAAAGGAGAAGAGGACAAATACTTTGGGGTGTGTGTAACGGCATTATTGCCGTTTAATAAAAAAAAATTATACTTTTTATTATAAATCAACATTTTTGCATCCAAACTTTCACCCAAGTTTTACATATTTGCAAATGGAAGGCTCAAGCAAACGCGATGGCAAGGCAACTAAACGGGTTGGCTCGAGGACGAGTGTGCCAACTCAACGGGGCGGCTCGAGTGGTTCAACTCCGCCGTATCATCCACAACTAGGCTTCGCCACACATAGCCAACCTCCATTTTTTTATAGCCAAGGTATGCAACCGACTTACGGGTTCAACACCCAACCCTATCCAAATTTTTCGCCGCAAAACTATTTTCCACAGAGTCCGACCATGGTTGCTCCAAATATCTATGATTCCCTAGACGACCAAAACACTTTTGACCCGTTTGGTTTTCAAACCCCATCCTCACAACTGCCGAGGGACGAAGATGTGGAAGATGAAGACGACGAAGAATTTGTGGCGGAAACTCAAGAGCAATATGAAGACGAAGGCCACCATCAAGAAGAACCCGCAAACGAGCCGAGAGGGAAGAGTGGTAAAGTGAAACGGGAAAATTGGACTCCTATACAAGAGGAGGCATTGGCCAAGGCTTGGGTTCATTGCACCTTAGACAAAAGAAAAGGCAACCAACAAAAGAAGAATAGTTTTTGGGACAAAGTTCTTAAGCACTTCAACAAAGTTTAAACTTTTTAGTCGTTGCGTTGTTTTAGTGAGGTTATTTCTATGAATTTTTTTTTTAGTTTCATTTTAATGTAATTGTTTTTTTTTAATTAATTTGATGCTTTATTGTTTTTATTTAACACACAATTTTTAAAAACAAAAAAACAAAAAAAAAAGTTTGCCACTTTCAACTGTCTAAACCATTGCCAACACTTTTCAGCAAAGTTTAAACTTTTTCTCCTCTCTGACGTGGCACTCTCTGATTGGTCCATTTTAAAGTTTGCCACTTTCACATGTTTAACCACTCCCTTCACCCTGAAAGTAAGCACAAGGCTGAACATGGCCACCCTTAGGGTGTAGCCGTGTAGGGAGTGGTTAAACACTTTGGAGTGGCAAACAAAAAACCGACCAATTAGAGTGCGTCATGTCAATCAGTCAAAAGTGTTTAAACTTTGGTGAAAAGTGTTGGCAATGGTTTAGACACTTGGTGAAGTGGTAAACTATATTTTTTTAAAAGGAAAAAGTTGTGATTAGTTGAGATAGGAATGGACCCCACCCACAATACCCCCCTCTCTCTCTCCTTCCTCCCTTCCCCGAATCGGCTAACCTTCATCGATTCTCCCCACCATTTCGTCAAACACCCACGCGGCAAATTGTTGGCATTGGTTTGCCGATCAGTGACTTGGGTTTGCCGCATCCCACACCTTACACCCTTATAGGGTTATGAACTTATTATGAACCAAAATCAAGAAAAACTAATGTAACATAAGAAAATCGTTTTTAAAACAGAGTAAATATTGCCAATGAGCTGTAGCTCAACTCGTATTAATGGGGAAGTAAAGATTTGAGAGGAAGATCGCATGTCTCATGTTTGAATCTGATCCCAACGAGGTTTTACGACAGTGGACCTTTGGCTGATGAGTTTTCCTCAGAACTAGGGATGGTGGATTTGGGCTATCCAACGTTGTCTGTGATCATGTACCGGTTTCCTTTTGCCATTAGGTTACCACGGATAGCCGCGCTTTTATTTGTTAACATTGTAATTCATTACTTCAATCTTTAAACAAGTTTTATCCATCGTGATTACACTAAGATTAAAGATCAATAATGAAATTTAACGTTTTCATGGAAAATAGAATTTGCTCTTTTAGTACAAAATAATGTCAATACTAACCAAGTTTTAAAAGTATTCTAATTAGGTCACTAGTTTCGTTTTTTTCCCAATTAGATAACTTAACATTCAAATCGAGTCATGTTCTTTTTTCCATGTGTCAAGAAAGAAATGAAGCATAAGATGTTGGGATCAGATTATTCTAATATATGAAATTACATTTATTAAAAATAAAACACTTTAATTACATTAAAGAATAAAAAAAAACAAGTTACAATCCACGTCATCACTCGACGTTAGTATCGAATAAAAGGGAAAAAAGACACAAAAATCCACATCACCACGGTTACCTATGAAATGGATGAAAAGACCCTTAATTTTAATAAAAAATGAATGTTGAGTGAACTGATTAAAACACTTAAGAAACTTGAGTGACCTAATTGAAACACTTTTAAAGCTTGGTTACTATTCTACAAAGTTACCATTTTATGCACCGAATACGTACTTATGAAATACTAGTTTGATCTCTGTCTTTATTATTTATGGCATGAAAACTTACTTGAATGATAAATGTGACAAATCTTCGTAAAAGAACCCTAGGCTCTTGATGTTCGCTACTCATAAAAAAATAAAACACGTGCAAATCACATATATGAAAACATGTAAACACACAAAAACATATACGTGAACCCATATGTGCAACGGATATATGAAATATATGTACATATGAAGATACAAATTCACATATATAAGTAAACACACACGAATGTATAGCGATACGTTATAAAACATATATTTATTAGAAATTTACTTCGCTACATACATTGACAGGATGTGCATGTGTGAAATGTTACTCATCACAATTTCGTAATAAGCCTTGTTTTTAAAATTGTTGTTATAAATTTGTTTAGATCATTTTCGAAAAATAAATAAATAAGATTTTTAATCTGTTTCAATATTATTATACCGAATAAGTAGTTCATTTTACATCTGTCAAGCGAGGTGGAGTAGATGATCCAGCAAGAAGCCACCACATATACCTTGGATCACCCTTTTTTTTTAATCCTTCTAGAAGCATCCTTCTATTATAATTTGTAACTAAAAATTTAAGATATATTTTAGCACCATAATATTCACACACCCATACCTTATTTCCACACCTTCTAAAGCGCCACGCTTTAGCCAAAACGGGCTGTTTTGGTGTAAAGTCAACAAACATGAACCGAGCATGTTAGTCCTTGTCTGTTGACCTGATACCAAAGCGCTACGCTTTGACCAAAGTTGAGCGTTTTGGTTTTAAATTTTTGGCCCAAAGCTGCTGCACTTTGGGCCAAAACTGTAACTTTTGAAACCCAAAGTACAGCAGCTTTTGGTCAAAAATGTAAAATTTGAAACCAAAATGCCCAGCTTTGGCTAAAGCGGGGCGCTTTGATTCCAGGTCAACAAACAAAGACTGACAGGCTCAGTCCTTGTCTGTTGACTTTACACCAAAGTGTAACACCCCAAAACCCGAATGTCTATATTCGTTACATGTTCTAATATGGTACATTGAGAAATAAATAACTAGGTTAATTATCCTAGTTAAAAGTATAGTAGAAACAAGTAAAGAATGAAAGTGTGCCAATTATGTTAAATGGTAAACTTGAGGGACCAAAAAGGTTAGGATGGAAAGATGGGTTTTATTTATGAAAATCAACACACACAAACACACACGTTCGTGTGTTTTAGAAAAGAGCAGGAGCTCTCATAAGAGCTCAAGAAACCCTAAATGTGAAGAATCATCAAATTGAAGGGCAAATCAAGGTCGAAATTCATGAATGAACATGGATTAATGATCACCTTCTCATGGGGATCGTAAGGTATGTCTTAAAAGTTAGATTGGTGATGATGCACGAAATGGGTTATGTTGTAAATCACGAATTTGTATGAAATTGAGCATGAGTATGTGTTAGATTCATCATTTGGAACATGGATTATGCATGAATTGGGGTAATTTGATGTTTAAGGGTGAAACCCATTTGTTATGATGAAGAAGATGACATGAGTAAATCATCTATGTTTAAGTTCTTGCTTAATATTGATGTATTTTGAGTTGTATGATGTATTCTCGTTAGAAGGATTGAAAGAAATGTGATACTAGTATGTTTGATGTTATGCATGTATGAATCATGTTGATTAGGAGGAAGAAATTGATGAATTTTGTATGAGATTAGAATGATATGCATGAACTAGTTGTACACTATGCTTACAAGGTAGTACATATATCAAAAGTATGATGAATTATGAAGAATTTTAGATTAAATCACTTGTAGGTGATTAACAAGTAGTTATGAAGTGGGTTTTAGATGATGTAATGTAATATGATGATTCACTTATGTTAATAATGTTTGGAATCATACATGTGTGTGAATGTTTAAAGAAATGGGATAAGAAATGATGAAGTGTTGTAGATGAAGTGAATGAAATGTGAGGATAACATGTTTGATGTTTAATTCTAATACCATGTTGGATTGTAGAAGCACTTGATGAACTATGTATGAATTTAGGAGATTTTGTATGAATAAGTTGTACGTTATGCTTAAAAGGTAGTACGTACATCAAGTGAATGATAAAATGTATATAATGTCGTCCGTATAGTCGATTATGATGTTACGGGAATATGTTGATAAGTCGATAGATATGTATGGCTAATAGTTGACTTTTAAAAGTCAACTAAGTATAAGCAACATGAGTTGACTCGTTGTCATAAATATAGGTTGATGAGAAGTCGTATGGTACATGTAATAGCAATCCGTGTTAAAAGTAATGACATGATGAGTTACATGAGTTATACGTATACGGACATGATTATATGAGTTATGTTTGTATGAAATGATTAATGAAAGTTAAGTGTGAAATATGGGATTGATACGATTGTTATCATGTACATATGAGTATGCTAATAATAGCGTGATTTCGATGACATGAAAGCATAGGAATCATGTGGAGATGGGCTCAAGCGCGAAAGGCTAACGGGTCAAGAAGAGGCGTGGAAACGGATGTGAACACGGATGCATGAGGTAAGTGATTCCGTAATCACTTCTAAGTTGTTTATGTAGATTTATAGGCATTTGAATGAAATATGATAATTTGAGATTTAATAGGAATGAATGGTGCGATGTCAATGAAGCATTAAACGGATCTTAGATTGATCCGAGCAAGGAATGTGAGTCTAAGAATTTAGGCTAAGTAGAAGGATGGGTTAATTATGTAGGGATTTCCTTTGTTGTTAAGAATAGAGAGATGTTGACCAAAATGCCCTTGATGGGTATTTTGGGCAAACGTTATTACAAAGTGGTTTAGGAACAAGTTAGTAGTTGAATATAATGTTTTGAACAAGTATGGGAGCGGAGAGAATGATCTTGGAATATCCTAAACCAATTAATGCGCAAATGCCCTTAACGGGTCGAATAATTAGAAAGTGACAATAAGCCGATAGGGCGTAAGATAAGAATTTTATTAATCCAGATGTGGGATTTTAAGTTCATATGATAGAATGTGAATTTACAAGCGTGTAGGAAGAAACGGGAGGTTAAACGGGTAAACGGTTCAAAAGTTACGCGCGTTTTGGTGCGTTCGGACGACGAAACGGACCTGCAGAAAAGGAGCTTTTCTAGAGGCCGTCGCCGACGGGCTCCCACCCCGTCGCCGACGGGCTCCCAAAAACGTGAAAATGGCCGACGGCCTAAGTGACTGTCGACGGGAAAAAGGGCGCGACGGGCTTAACCACAACCCGTCGTCGACGGCTTGGGGGCCCGTCGGCGACGGGCTCCTGTTTGTGAACTTTTATTTTTCATGTTTTATGTTTCCGGTTGACTCGTAACGCGTCTTGATGCTTCGGTTTACGACCCGGTAGTATGTAAAGCTCCCGAAAAGCTCCCTAACCTTGTCTTATGTATATATGAAGATACGCGTGACAGTATGCATGTATGGGAATGCGTAGTAATGTAGGTATGTATGTGGATGTGTATGCACGAATGTATAAGGGTATGTATGAGTGTATGCACGTATGTAAAGTTGTAGGAAAGGTATGTTTGTACGTAGATGTGTATGTATGTATGTATAAGCGTATATATGAGTGTATGCATGTATGTGATGATGTAGGAAAGGTATGTACGTATGAAGTTGCGTATGTGAGTACGTATGAAGGCATGTAGGGGTGTATGCACGTATGTAAAGTTGTAGGAAAGGTATGTTTGTACGTAGATGTGTATGTATGTATGTATAAGCGTATATATGAGTGTATGCATGTATGTGATGATGTAGGAAAGGTATGTTTGTACATGGAGGTGTATGTATGTATGTATAAGTGTATATACGAGTGTATGCATGTATGTGATGATGTAAGAAGAGTATGCATGTATGTGATGACGTAGGAAGGGTATGTACGAATATGGAAGTGTATGTATGTACGTATAAAGATGTGTATGAGTGTATGCATGAATGTAAAGATGTGAGCTTAATGTACGTACGTATGTAAGCATGATTTAGACACGTTGAGGGTTTACGCTAATAATGGTGTACGTTGAGAATGAAAGGTATGCAGGTACATTATTGAAGCCTCATCAGAAAATAGATACGCGGATGAGATGCTTAAAGCTTGTTAAAGAATGAAATGGGAAGTGTATATGAATGAGCTGGTTTATATAACTTGTGCTAATGTTTCGGATGTATGTGGTGAATGCAGGTTGTACGGATGATGAGCGATTATCACAAGGATTAGGGATCGAAGACCGAGTCACGAGAGAGATTGTACGGGGACGTTGAATGTAAAATGTAATAAGTGAAAGCTATGTTTTTAGTTAACATATAAGAGGATGACAGATTTTGATTAAGAACCAAGTTAAAGTTAAAAGTTTTAATAAGTTGAAATATTTTTAATGCAAGAAATTTTATGGTTAGTGTTTCCGCTGCAACTTTTTGTCATATACGTTTTAGGGGCTAACACAAAGCGTCTCGCTTTGGTCAAAGCGGGGCATTTTGGATGTGTGAATAGCCTGGGCCATATTTTATTCAAAAATTGAACAAAATATATAATATTAGCCGACATAAATACCTCCATTAGCGAATCATTTTATCTTTTTTTTGAACAGCAAAACGGAACATTCATTCAATCGAAACCACAGTACAAAAAACTCAGCCAGCAGCTGAACCAAACAAAATAAAAAACAACAAACAGAAAGAAAGAAAACAAAGCGAAAATCATACACCTTTTACAGATTTAAATTAAAATCCCACCATTCCTGTTTTGTTATTGTGCTATGCTTCGAACGTATCTTCACCCCTAGGAAGGTTGTCACTTTAATGTCTTCAATAATCGTTTGAGCCGCCCGATGTCTTCCTGTAAAAACCTTATCATTTTTGTTTTCCCACAAGATCCACATAGTTTCAATGGCAATCGCATGTAACATTTTCCTTGCTGTTCGGCTCCTTTGACCTTCAAGTATCATTTGCAGCAGTTCCGTAATGCTATCAACAGAATTTACCGTCGGTATTCTTGTCCATGTTGACACCGCTTCCCAAATTCGTTTCGCTAAATTGCATTTCAGCAATATATGGACAGCAGTCTCATCATCGGCTCCACATATTCTGCAGGTTACGTCGTCTATGTTCATGCCTCTATTCCTTAAAGCCGCGGCTGATGGAATCTTTTCGTCAATTTTATCAAAGATTTCAACTTTAAACATTTGACTTTCACAAATAATAAAAAGATGTTATCTGTATTAAATTGTGAAATTGTCAAACTCTTTTTATGAACCAATTAAAAGTGAAATATAGCACTTTACGCGAACACGCTCCCAAATCAATCAGAAAATTACCCCTAATGTATCCACTCAGGAAAGAAAAAAAAAAAGACACGTTTAGTTTGTCTGAGTCAGAAAAAAATTATGCATAATGTGTCTACTTAGAAAATTGCAACCTTTCTTCCGAATTTTGAATAATATTTGTTCTTTCATTGCCAAGCATCATTTTAGGCTAGATAATTAACAAAATATTACTCCTAATGTCTCCAATTCAGGAAAACTTTTGTGTCTAAATATATCTGCTTCAAGTGAAATTGCAACACTTAAGATTTCACATTTTTGTTCTACACATCATCATTTACTTAATTATATATATTATTAAGCCCACATAGTCTAACCACCTTACAAATCAACATTCATCATGGCTGAGATTAAGGTTCTGTTTGTTTTTTGTTAAAAGAGCTTCAGAACCTCTTTTGTCTTCACCAAGCAGACCACGCGCAGACATAGGGTTCTGAAGCTTGTTTGTTTTTTAGAAGACAATTCATTAAAAAAGCACTTCATAACCTCTTCCTCAGGCAGATGTTCATTTACCTCTTCACAATCTCTCTTCTCCTCTTCCAAAGACACAACAAAAGAAACCCTATCCCTTCTCCTTCTCCATTCACGCGACCTCCTCCCTGCTCCTCCATCTCACGCCGCCGACCTCCCCTCCTCCTCCACCTCACGCCGAGCACCACCTAGCCGAGCACCACAGAGCCGAGCCTGCTCCTCCACCTCACGCCACCGTCCTCCCCTGCTCCTCCACCTCCGCCGACCTCCCCTCCTCCTCCACCTCACGCCGACCTCCCCTCCTCCTCCACCTCACGCCGAGCCGAGCACCACCGCAATCGTTCCCCTTGTATCTCCACTCATCCTCCAATCTAAAGGTATGAAGATCTGAATTTATTATAAGTAATATGTGATTTGTTCTTGCTAATATGTGATGTGTGATTATAAGATCTGAATTTATCATAAGTAATGTGTGATTTGTTATAAGATCTGAATTTATTATAAGTATTGTGTGATTTGTTCTTGTTAATGTGTGATCTGAATTAGACTAATATGTTCTTGCTAAATTAGACTCATGTCATTATAACAAGATCTGTTCTTTGAAAGTGTGATCTGTTCTTGTTAATGTGTGATCTGAATTAGACTAATATGTTCTTGCTAATATATTGGCTGAAGTTATTATAACAAATATATTCGCTTTCGCTTCGCTTAGCTTATGTTTTGATTGACATGATTAGTAGAAATGGGAGAGAAACAACAATGGTCAAACGACCATCTAAAATGCTTATTAGAGACTTGCATTGAAGAGATACACACGGTGGGTAGAAAAGGAACATTACCATTGCATGTTTCGCGCTACATAATTTTTTAAGAAAAGAGGGTTTGAGCGATGAATTGTTTACAGAATACGATCAACCCAATGTTTCGGTGCATAATAGGCAAGTGCACGTTAATGCTGGTGAAGACGAGGTTGAAGCACATGGTACTGCATCGGATCGAGAATATATGAATCAGTTACGAGATGAGATTGCTGAGCAGTTAATGCAAAGCACGGATACAATGCTTTAAAAAAATGTTATTGTCTTATTTATGAATATTATTTAAGTATTGTAAAACTATTATTTAAGTTTGAATGTTGAAAAACTCTTTTAAGTTTAATAAATCAGTTTATTTATATTTCAGTTTATTTTAGCAGTTTGCAGACATTTTACAGAAGTAAAAAAACAAACAGTCTTCTTCTTGCAGACATTTGGTCCAGCACTTCTGCTACAGATGTCTGCAGATGTGGTCCGTAGACTGCAGACCTTTTACCTCAGAAAAAACAAACAGCACCTAAATCTCAACCATTTAAACTCACAGAAATAACTGATGTGGTACCGGTTCAGGGAGGTTATTTGTAGTTTTCTCACCTAGCAGTTTGCTCCACCTTTTTCTGTCTATGATCTCCACATCTCTGGTGGTTACCTTCTAATTTTCCTGCCCATTATCTCCACACCTCAACCTCCTACAAACCTGAGTCAGTTGAAATGATGTATTGTTATATAATGTACCTGCAAACAACACTTTGAATCATTAAGTTCAAGAAGTAAATTTTGTCTAACAATCAACAAAAGATGGAGCAAAGTAAAGTTGTCATTAATTTCTACGGTCAACAAAAGATTGAGCAAAGTAAAGTTGTCAATGTAATTCTTGCAAATGTCTTTACATTGTATTGGTGTTTTTTTTCTTCTTAATTTCTTTATTATTGCTTATAGTTTTGTTGTTCTTCTTGTGTTCATAGGTTCATTCATGTTGTTCTTCTTGTGTTCATAGGCTCATTAATGGAGGATGTTGGAACTAAACAAAATAGCAAACATGTCAAGGACGTTTTTCCTCAATATTTTTAGCATTGTTTGATGCTCTTCTGATGCGTTCTCGTGTAACAAATGTCCAATGAGTTCAATTTTTTCTCTGTTTTTAATTTTGTTAATGACATGGACATGAGTATCAATTATGCATTAAGTTATGGGTAAATTACGCTTTTCGTCCTTTATGTTTGTAACGAGTTGCAATAGATGACCTTTAACTTCAATAATTACAGTCACAATCCTTTATTTACGAAACTCGTTACATCTTACGTCTAGGATGTGTTAGAGCATTCACATCCCATCCACCATCTCCTCCCCTATCTTCAATAATTAAAAATTACTTATAAAAATGCACAATATCTCATCCACCATTTCAATCCACCAACCTTAAAAATATAAAAAAGTTCTATAGTAACTTTTCACATATGAAAAACTACCATTCATCCTCCACCAAATTATGTGAGTATATAAAAACGGGAAAAATAATAAAAAAAAATTGTTTATGAGTAAGATAAAAATAAAAATGATGGATGAAATGTGAAAGGTTTTTTTTTTTAAAATGAGTGATAAATTTTGAAAAGTACGATTTTATTTTAAATTAGAGGAAAAAATATGATGAAGGGATGTGAATACTCTTACACAACTAATTGTGTTAGATTATACAGCCTAAATTAATTAATAATGATTTAAATATGTTTATTTTGGTTTTAGACTTTTAGTTATGGGTGATTTCACATAGTCAAGATAAATTACATGCGGGTGACGTAATAATTGTCAATTGTGTAACATGTTCTCAATTTTCGCACACTGTCAAGAGTTTACAACTTCAATTTGATCGGTGCAAAACCATAGATGATGTTAATAATTCACAAACATATACAACATGCACACACCAAGCAAATAACTTGAACTTTATCGGTATTGCCGGAGCTTGAAGGGGGTTTGAGGGATCTAGCAGGCGGTTATATTTTCTAATAATAGATATCGTATCTAGATAACGTTATTGTTTTCTTGTAATTTAAACTTTGATGCAATTGTTAGTAAAATAGTTAAAACAAATGTGTAAAAAGTATTGGTTCTAAGGGTGAGAGTCTTACGCACCACCAACCAGCTAGTGCCACGTCAACTCCCCTCTTAAACTCTCCTAACACCCCATTTTGATGGCGGCACTCCCCTATTAGGGGACTTGGTTTTTTTTTATTTGTTTTAATTATGCATGTTTATAAAAAAATATTAATAAAAATTAAATAAAATTTAACAAAAGACATTTCAAAGTAGAAAATAAAAATAAAAATTAAATTCAAACTAGAAAATTAAAATTACATTCAAACTAGAAAATAAAAATTACATTAAAACTAGAAAATAATAATTTTAGAAATCGCACGGCCACCCGTACTTGTTAGCGATGTCGCGTTTTCGGGCGAGGATGAACGGCAACATACTTGGCGGAGCATCGTCGTGCGGCTTGATGAATGTTTCCATATCTCGATCGTAATTGTAGTTTTTCATCGTCTCGCGTTGTTCCGATATGAGCTCGAGAGCCTGCGCCTCTCTTTTCCTCCTCAATTCAACCGCCTCCAATTCAATCGCGTTTTTCTTTTCTTTCATGGCGGTGTACTCTTTGAATTGTGCCGCCAACTCGGCTGAGCTTCCCTCGGACGATGTCGCTTGACGCTTGTCTCGCCGTTGTGCTCTTTGTGGCGAGGGGTCTTCGTTCATATCGGGTATGGAAGGGTCCAACTCAACGGGCTTTCTTTTATGTCCCGAACCTTCCCCTTCCTCACCCAACAATGGGACTTGGGCCCATTTGTCGTGTTTTCGAAGGACCTCCCACGCCTCGATATGTTGAAAACCGTTCGGAAATCTATCTTTAAATTCTCTTAAAGCGACTTTCATCACGTCGAGATCCTTGACTCCGCTTCCTCGTGTGCGATCCTACATATTATAAAATAATAAGTGTTAAAAAAATATGAACTTAGTAAAGAAAATTAAAAAATATACAATGTTAAAAAATATAATTTTTACCGCTTGTTGGTATAGGCCGTTGAAAAAGTTTATTTTCGTCTGCATCGGGCACCATTTAGACCGTACTTGATGCACGGTCCGGTTACTTCCGCCGACGGTGGCGTTAAAATGATTTAAAATATTACGCCAAAAACTATCGCGGTTTTGTTGATTGCCCTTCTTTTTGTTGGTAGAGCAATGTACATACGCCTTCGCCAACGCCTCTTCTTGGACCTTTGTCCATTTTTCGCTCGTCATTTTTTCCTTTTTATCCCGAGCGTCATCTTCTTCGTTGCCCGCGTCTTCATCCACATTATATTCATCGTCCTCGTCGCTCAAATTTTGAGTTTCGGGCACTACCTCATCGTCCTCGTCGTCCCAAACAGGTAGAGGACGTTCAACATTTTCTTGGACCGATGGAAGTTGTGGGGAACGAAAACCATATGGGTTGAAGGCGGGGGATTGAGGAGGAGCATCCATTGATAACAAATTTTGAAAACCATAGCCGAAATTGGGTTGAAGGTTGGTTGCTTGGGTGTTGTAAAAGGAGGGGTGTGAAGGTTGTTGGAAAAAAAACGGGGGTTGTGGAGTATATCCGAAAGGGGGTTGTGATTGTGCACTTGCACCGCTCGAACCACCACGAGACGGTTGCTTGCCTCGTCCCTTAGTTTTTTTCTTGGCTTCGCGGGGTTGGTTCTCCATTGCTCGGTTTGAGAAGTGGGTGTGGTTTGAGAATATAAATTTTTTTTGAAGTGGGTGTGGTTTGAGAGTATAAAAAATAAGTAAAGTTGTGGTGTGGTTTGATGAGAGTGTAAATAAGTGGGTGTGGTTATTTATATTTGTATAAAAAATGATTTTTTTTTTGTTTATGACCGTTCAAATATAGCCGTTCCTCAATTATCGTGCCAAATTCAAACCGGTGGACATGTGCCGAAACCACCCCCGAATCGGGTCCCCGCACCGATGGCGGCGGTGTTCCCGATCGGGGAAGGTGGTCACCGATGAGGTCCCCGCTTGGTGCCCCGGATACCCTAACCGCTCATGTTTGTTATTCATTGTTGTGAAACTATATATACCTTAACTTGCAAAGTGGCCGCCAGGTGGTTACTCAAAGCTTAAATCATTGCCTTTAATGGGTTCGTTCTTTTATACAAGGTTTCGCATAGTATAAACATCCTACCTGTAATGCGCAGTTTAAGTAGATGTAGTTATGTGTTTTATTACATTTCTCGCGGTTTAACGCACCAACTTTGCATTTTATTTTCTTTCTCAAGTTTTTTTTCTATTGTGTTTGTGAGAGTTACTCGATGTTTAACACGCAACATCGCACAAGACTTAGCAACTACGTTTCGACGTTACTCTTTTTCACGGCATTACGTCCAACCGCAACGTATGAGTACCAATTCTATATACTTACTATATTGAATGTTTGGGAGATTATTAAGCGTAAGAAATTTATCATATAGTAATGTGAGTTTCATAATTATTTTATTTGGTTTATTGGTTACTTTGAAAAGTTCCAACTATTTTAAGTAAGATTATTGTGGTAGACTTTTTTCTAATAATATGATAACATGCAGAATACAATAAGTTTTATAATAATAAAACAATTTAAATAATATGATTGCAGAATACAATTACTTTTATAATAATAAAACAATTTATAAATATATTGAGACACGTCAATCACATAATAATAACCAATTTAATTTAGAAAATCACTAGAACAATATAGTGCATTTATACAAAATTTTCGATGAGAGCAAGATAGTTAATTACATAACCAGTTTATTTATCATACTTCATAAGGCCTTCACTGTCCTTTGGACGTCATACAGATATGAAGAGAGGTTGAATATTTAGTATAAGGTCAAATGACAAGAAAAAAATTGAAAAATCATGATTAAAAGAACACTAAGAAGCGTTAACTATTACACATGTAATTCTACCAAGCATGGCCGGCCCTGGGGGTGGGCGGGGAGCAGTGGCGGAGCTTGACCAAAAGTTTCGAGAGGGCGTAAAGTGATGGGACCCAATTTTTTTTTTTCCTATCGTTATGTTTCGAGTCGGGTTGACTATTCGATTCAAGTCGAGTCAAATAATAATAGTTTCAAATAAAACAAAGTGTATATTTATCAAACAACCCATCATTTATATACAAAGTTTATAAATATTTAGGATATACAATTTAGGAAAAATAATCGGTGGGCGATCCTATATAATTTTAAATTTTTTGAACAAAAAATCGGAACTTACACACTTCTAACTGAAACATTGGGTGGACGGGTGCACCCCCGGGCACCCACTATACTTCGCCAGTGGCGGGGAGGACCAACGGCCAGAGCCGGATATTTCGAAGGACACTTTATTTTATAAAAAAATCCCGAAACGTATATGTAAAATATATTTTTTATAGGGTATATCTATGTAAACACCAACATAGGCCCACTTACAAAACTATTCTTATGGTTTAGATTAGTTATTAGCCCATTGATATTACGTTTAGACATTTAGTGAACCCAATATCCAATTTCGTTAAGGTGATGTTAGCTTCACGTTCACTGCTGATTTCGATCTTGTTAGGCTATAGGGTGTGGGGGTCATGATTGGGTCATGATTTGCCACATAGGCTCATTATTCATGCCCTATACCACCCCCCTCATTAAATCATGGTGGTTGGCGTGGATTAAACCACGGCAACCACGTCCCTCTTTTTTCCATTATTCACGCAAACCCTAACCCCAACATCAAAAATTTTCAATTCACAGTCTGCGATCGTGCACTGGTTTTACTTTTTTCCACAGGTACTTTTTTCTTTGATAGTAATCGCAATCTTTTTGATCGTAACCTGTAAATTACATGTTTGTTTACTGTGCAAATTACATGCTTGTTTACTGTGCATCTTTTTAATCGTAATCTGCAATCTTTTTATCATTGATGTTGTTTAATTGAGGCGTTGATTATGGTGAAGCAAAGGTATGTTTCAGGAATCGAGGAAGTATTCACCGACAAATTTTAGGGTCCTAGGTTTACTTTTTGTATCTTTATCATACTTATGTTGTAGCTTTGAAACAAGTGAATTCCGTCCACTATCAATGATGAAAAATATGTATTTTAAATTATTATATTCATCTAGAAAAACTGCTATTGATATACTATAGGTACTATAGTGGGACTTGTAGCTACTGATCTCAATTTGATTGAATCCATGATGTATATTATAATCATATTACAATTTAATTTTTTCAGCCCCCTTTATGACTTCTTAAGTTTTGAAATCAGCAAAGTTGTTTAAATTTTATTTTATCGAATTGAATCTGTTTGTTGGTCACCCGAAGCTGTTCTGTTTGTTTATGATTTATCCAACTTTGTTTATGTGTGTGTGATTAATCTATAGTTAATCCTACCATGGACCCAAGCAACCCGAACAACACAAGCAACTCTGTTATAGATCTCTCGTGTAATTGAGCTAAATCGGTTATATTATTTGTACCTACAGTAGCAAAGAAAAAGAAGAAACAGGTTATCCCACCACCATGGCGTCACCAACTTCTTCCGATGAGATCAACGAATTTTTTTGAACGTGGTGATGGAAACGACACAAATAATTATAGAGGAGGAAGAAACCTCATCCAAACGGAGAAAACGACAACAATGTTTAAATAGGGATCGTGAAGGTATTTTTTTCGTGCATTATATTTTTTGAAGTGCCGTTTATATCTTAGTGTAATTTACATTTTTGTAAAATATGTAGGTGCCCACGATAGGTTGATGGCCGATTACTTTGCCGAAAACCCGGTATACACGGATGAAATGTTTAGGCGTCGTTTCCGAATGAGTCGTCGTCTTTTCTTACGTATAGCCAACGATTTGGCTAATTATGACTCATTTTTCACATTAAGATGGGATGCTACAGGTAAAAGAGGATTTACCACTTTACAAAAGTGTACGTCGGCAATTCGCCAATTGGCTTACGGTACAAGTAGCGACATGTGGGATGAATATTTGAAGATGTCTGATAGAACTTCACGAGAGAGTTTGTATCAATTTTGCAAAGGGGTGGTCAAGCTATACAGCTCGAAGTACTTACGAAGGCCAACAAAGAATGACATCATAAAGTTGTACCAGGCACACGAAAGTAAACATGCTTTTCCTGGAATGCTTGGTAGCATAGATTGTATGCGCTGGCCTTGGCGTAATTGCCCTAATGCATGGCGAGGTCAATTTACTCGAGGTGATCATGGTCATCCCACATTAATTCTAGAAGCCGTGGCATCAAATGATCTTTGGGTTTGGCATGCTTTCTTTGGTGTTCCTGGTTCGAATAACGACATTAACGTTCTTGGTCAGTCAGATGTTTTCAATGATATCATTAACGGTACGGGGCCTGATTCCAGGTTTTCGGTTTCAGGAGTAGAATACAAGCACGGGTATTATCTAGCCAATGGAATATACCCAACATACACAGCGATTGTTAAAACTATACCCTATCCAGAAGATGAAAAAAGATAGAAATTTGCAAAATGTCAAGAATCTGCTAGGAAAGATGTTGAGCGTCTATTTGGGGTTCTACAACAAAAATGGCACATAGTTGCAAACCCAGCACGAGCACTTGAACTCAAAACATTGAGATATTGTATGTATGCTTGTATCTTGCTACATAACATGATTATCGAAGACGAAGGTAACGCCATATGTGAATATGATCCTAACGACATTCATGAGAATGTTGTACCAGTTGATGAAGGGCAACAAGAATCTAACATGTGGGCGTTATATAACGAGACTACGCATAACCATCTTCGTTCGGATTTGATTGAACATGTTTGGCAATTTGGTCGGGTTAACAACAACGAGTAGTTTTCTTTTCTTAATTTATAATATGTAGCTTAAATTTGGATGTTATTTTTTTTTTATTAATTTGAATGCTATGTAGTTTTATTACTAAAACTTATTTAATTTTATTTGTTGCTTATTTAAAATAAATAAAATGAATTTCACACAAAAAAAGGGATGGATAGTGGTTTGGGTCATGACCACACCCTTAGGATAGTGATTTTGGATGGTGAATTAGAGGGCAATGACATGTCGCTGACGTGGAGGATCATGATGGGCATGAGGGTCATTACCACACCCTTTAGCCTTAAACCCCTTCTTTCTTTTACTTTTTATGATAACAATTTAATACAACTTTTTGGCACAAAATGATAGAAAAAACCGACATAAACATCAGTTTCTAGAAGCTTAGGTCGATTTATATCTCCATAACGTCACGACTCTATGCATATTCTCACATCCACCCTCTAACATCCCTTTCAATCTCAACAACCAAAAACTAACCAGAAAACTCAACCTCCGGCCACCATGGATTCCGGTTCACTCATCTACACATCACCGAGCTTTCATATAAATTCTACACACGACGACATCGCAGATATCGCCGATAGAGTCGTACAACAACTCCGCATAGAAAACGGATTCCAAAACGACTACGATTTCACCTTCAGCGACGACGATAATAATCCAACACAAACACCACAAGGTAAACAAATACAACAGGATGAACAAGAAGAATTCGAGTTTCCTGTCATTTCCAGAGACTCGAATTCAAATTCATCTTCAGTTTCTGTTTCTCTTTTAACCGATGAGCGTCAGATCTCGCTTCAGTATCCGCTTTTCGATCAAAGTTTGTTATCACAAACAGATCTGATTGCGAAAACCAGTGACGTTGTTGATAATTCTCCGGTGACGGAACCGGAACTGAAGCCGGTGACGTCACCGAGGAAGTCGTTGAAGAAACTGTTCAGTGAAGATTATGACGCTCCGTCGACGTCGTCATCGTCGGAGACTGACGGTTTGGACGGAGTTACGCCGGGAACATACTGCGAATGGAAACCGAAAACGGAACGGGAACTGCCACGTGGAAAACATAAGAAGAGTAATTCCGTTTCGATTAATAATGAATCGAAACGGTGGAAGGTTCGAGATCTATTGAAACGGAGTTACAGTGATGATAATTATTCCACCGGTAAGGATTCTCCGGTTGTCGTTTTTCTGCCTCCGTTATCGCCGAAACAGAAAACGAACGGCGAAAAGGTGAATAAGAGTGAAAAAACCGGCAAAACGGAAGGGAATATTCCGGCGGTTACTAAAATGGAAAAGAATATTCCGGTGGCTACTAAAACAGAAAGGAATATTCCGGCGTATAGAACGAAAATTGGGAATATTCGTATTCCGCCGTATCTTCCGTACCGGCAAGGGCAGGTTGCTGCGTTTGGTAATTTTACTACCGGATCGAGTACGAATATGAATATGTATCGATACTGAAATGTATGATTATACTGATGATTTTTTTTTAATTTTGGTGCTTCTTGAAGGAAGTTTATATGTTAAAAAAAAAAAAATTGTTGTTTAGGTTTTGGTGGTGTGAAATTTTGAGTGTAAATTTCTCTTTGATATTAATAAAAATATGATTTTACATGTAATAGCTAAAGGTCGCGGGTTCGATTCTGATCCTAAGCGCTAATCGTCTTGCCGCTAAGTTAAGCTGATTTATCTCTCACATGTTGGGTCTAGCGTGGCATGGTGTGGGCCGGTTAGCGTGTCCTGACATACGCGTTTTGCACCAATAATGTGGTGGGAAAAATATAGTAAAACGTATAATTTGTGGGAAACTTACCAACATGGTCCATCGGACAAAGTTATTTCGATCGTATATAATAGCATGGGTTAAATTTAAGCTGACATCTAAAAGCGCTTAACTAAGCCGCTAAAAAGGCAGGATGTGCCACTAAAAGCACATGTTAGGTTTTGACTGTCACTGTGAGTGAAACTTATTTGACGGAAGATGATTGGTTGAATTAGTAGTAAATGTTTGTTTCTCAAATACGAAATTTAATAACTGTTATTTACTAATATAAACTTTAATTTTTTTTTTGAAAGGTGTAGATCAGCTAGCAAACCTCCCCTACTCCATCCCTCTTGATCGGGAGTAGGCACAAGTTTGAGTCCGGGCACCCCCTAAACGGGAGCGGATGAGACTCCAGGCCGCACCACATGGGACATAAATGCCTCCACATGGGGATCGAACCTGTGACCCTGGGCAGGAAACCCCGAAGGGAAAACCTTCCCACCTCCGTGTAAACTTTTTAATTTGTATTTTTATATAGTTATTATTAGTTAGTATTAACATTTAGTGTATTAAATGAAATTTTCATATATTTTGTATAGATATTTATGTCCTTGTACTTTATGTCCCACTAAACGAAGACGTTTCTTGTACTTTCAAGTACCATTCAATTAATTTGACTATGATCAAACCAAAATATTTAAAAATAAAAAATGATCTAATTCAGTAACAATAATGTTTCAAACGTGAAATCAGATCGCTTTATCAATGTTAGAAAATTAATAACAAAACCTATACACGACCCTTAAAATATAAAAAAAATCATGATATAAAAAATAAAACAAAAAACAACTATTAATAGTAACGAAAAAAAAAAAACCAAAGCACTCGTTATATAATCTCCACTACAAAGAGAGCTATTGTATAGGTCTTGTGACAAGGGCAAACCTTACGACAACAGTAACAACTCATTGGTGACAATGAAATTATATATAGATATCGCGGGTGTGTTCGGTGCATAACTAAGCAGAGAGATATGAAGATCGTATGACTTGAAGAGGTATGGTCCCAATTTCATGCACACATGGCAGGGATCACATCACCTTTTCCGTCCAACATGGCGCCTACATTAGCAAGCAAATCCAGAAGCTTCTGGAAGACGTCAAGGCGGCACCGAAGATGCTCTTCCAAACAAAAAGGACAACACGTATCACCATAGATCGGACGCCATGTGGACCTGCGACACTACCTGGGGGCAGACCGACAGCTGCAGTACCAATTCTCCTGCATGGGCAAATAACGGCGCTCCACGTGCAGTGGCGGAACCAGAAGAAATATTCAGGGGTATCCCAATTTTTTTACCGTGTGTTTATATAATTTATAGAATGGACATCTTTTTACCTACATTACGGGGCAGAGCCAATTTTGAAAATCAAGTGGCCTGGTCGAGTCAAGAAAAGACACTTAGGCCTTAAAGAATTAAATTTTATAAATTAGTTTTTTAAGGTTATTAGTATTTAGGTTAATGAATCCATACTGAGCATTTCACATTTGGGCTATGCTTTATGAATCAATATTGGCAATAAGTTTTTAGGTTTTAGACCGAGCTAGATTTATTTTTAATTTTTACGTAAGGGGTCGATCGATTACGCAAAGAATGAAGACTGTGCGTTGGAGCAAGAAGATTGTCAACCAAATTTCGCTACAAGGCATACTAATTGTTTAATATAATGAAATTGCTTCTCAATATTTATACACAACCCAAATCCCTTAATAGCCCTTCCCCACCCCACCTAAAAGGTTATATTAAATTGTTTTTTCTTTAAGAAAGAACTAAAATGTATTTTTCGGAATTGAAAGGTAAATTAAATTAACTTTTGACTTTCAGACTTATCTTCCCAATATACCTCAAGAACCCTTTCTTCCTTGTATCGAAACCTACAACTTTTTTTTATTTCACTTCAACGCTAACAAAGAAACTTTACCAACTTCATCTTTCTTCTTTGTTTTTCTTTTTCCATGGCAAACACAAAACCTAAATTTGAGGTATCCTAATATTTTCTGAAAGGTATCCCATACATAAGACCAAAAAAAAACTTCACACTAATTTACACTTCACCAAGGAAGTTGAGGGGTAGCCTGTGCATCCCCTCAACCCTTCATATGTCACACCCCCAAATTCCCACCTAGGGTATGTCCCTATTAGGAGTGCGACGATCCAACAACGAGCCACTAATTATATTAAACGCATTCAATTAAAAGATAAAGTACTTGATTGTAAATAAAACACCATCTGTAAGTTCAAATGAAAACCAAAGTAATCAGCGGAAGCAAAGTTAACCAGTTTGAAAACTAAAGTAATGTATCAATAAACCAAGAAGATAAATACGTTCAGCATGACCATGCCCACTACAGCTGCTCCAGATAGCAAGTCCCAAAGTATCTCAGCTAACGACCTACAAGCATGCAAACAAGTGTGTCAGACTACGCTGGTGAGTTCAAAGTTTTGTTACCGAGTTTAGTTACCAGTCTCATGTGTAAAACAGTTTAACAAGATGATTTGTTGATTCGATATTTCGTTGTTTTGATGATTTGATGTTGTTATTAACTCGATTACCGCAACTGGCTACAAGATATGAATGCCCAACCCCAATGCCTCTATCAAGGCATTGGTTAAGTGGTCAAGGTAATTAGTTCACGCCCGTCCTTTCGGCACGGTGTGAGGGTGCCAAACCTAATAGCGCTATCAACTAAATACCTCGTTGCCTTACCGGCAACACGGTAGATGTAGGGGGTCTTACATAATAGAAACTAAGTAATAACAAACATCCCATTAACCTGCATTCCTCCCTGGAACGTTACCCGATATCCCTTCTCGGGATGCATGCTTGGAAAAGAGCAGTGAACTCACCTTTGCTTTGCTCGGTAAGATTAATTATTCGTTTAACAGGAATGATCAATCGAATCCTATGATAGTTGTACATAACAGTCAGTTCTCATACAAGCTTAGGGCGTATTGTTTCACATGTATTCATCAGACAGTGCACTAGCATTAAGCAGGTTGTGCAAGTGGTACCAGTAATTCAACAGTGTCCATGTCTCACATTGGCATTTATCAATTCGTGTCAACTACTCTGTTACACGTATAATTCACAAACACTACTAAACACATTGCAACTACTCATATCCTGCTTATATTACCACTTCCCTAGCTATCATAATTTAACTCATCACACCTTAATATATTCATCTGACTGCTATTGTGAGCTCACCAAAAACAACCTCATTTGCAATTACATACACGCAAGTGGGTAGCCCATTGGGCCCAAGTTCGGTTCATTATCACAACTAAATATTATTACTAATTCCATACTTTGAGTTATAATTGTTAATCAAGTTTAGCCCACAACAGACTATATGTGCCGCCTGGTCTAGTCCAAACCACCTAAAGGGTGTGCGGCCCATTATAATCCAGTGGTCCAGTAACGAGATGTGGCCCAAAACAAATATACGTGTATGCAGTCAAAACAGTTTTCAGTAAGCTACCCCCCCCCCCCATAATCATCCATCAAAACCTGAACTCCCACTTCTCTACTATTTAAAAATCGGACCTACCAACTCAAACCAAGCACCATCTCATTAAATTAATCCACACTCTATACCTATCCTTGACTATACTGACAACATCATTATAACATGCACATGGTTTTGTTTAGATGAATACTATAACATACACACATGGGCCGCCTTTATCTTACATTTATATTCATATATATGTCGGTTCATGCATGAAACAGAAAACACATTGCATCACATAATAACCTCTCACATGAGTCTGACACTTGATGTCATGATTTGTCATGATAAAGGAACAATCACAGTGAAATCTGATGATTCTTATATGGCCAATTATATTCAAAACATCATCCTATTGGACCGATAACTCTGCTAACATCACACGCACCTTACATCAATTCTAATGCAAACTTTTCATATAGTCAACAGATTGCAAATCATGTAATCATCATATAATACCCTAAGTTAAATCATGATGCAATACGTACAATCCTTGGACCTATTCACAATTGTATTCTATAGCATATATGATCATGGTTCTCATTAATCGTGCAACATATTCACATGATCACATAACCGCTTCATTCATAATGTCGTACCGAGTTACATACACATAGAACATATACATACAAGCATGATCATCTAACAATAAACGGTACGGATGATGTCATGGTTACCTGAATACACGAGAAGGGAAGGACTTCGAATAGGGGGCTGTTGCCAGGTTGTTCGAGAGGGGTGAGGAGGAGACTAGGGTTTGCAAACTTGTGTGCGTTTAGGGAATTATGGAATATTACGTAAACATAAGGGATATGTGGGCTCAAGGGGTGTGGGCTCGGATTGCTTATCAAGTGGTATGGGCCGAAAAGTCAGTCACCACATTCGGTGGGTTGGACTACAAGTGTGTTACGAGTGGGTTCCATGGACTAAACAATACATTTAAAGGGTTCACTAATCAATTATGCAATGATCATCCAATATACGAATAACAGGTTCATATACAAAATCTAAAATGATTATCCAATACACATCTAGTGGGTTCATGTATAAGTGGTTTCGTAGATAATTATTCACACGCACGCAAACATATAATGGATCAAACGTAAGGACACACGTTAAAGGTTATGGAATTTAAGCAACGCTAACCTTGGGAATACGGGTTGTCACATCATCCCCAACTTGAAAGAAATTTCGTCCCGAAATTTAGCACGTGGTTACTGAGGAAGCTAGTTGTGTTGCGTTGTTTTCCTGGTTTTCCTGGGGTGTCACATCATCCCCCCGTTGGTTTGGAATTTCGTCCCGAAATTCCGCTGTAGCTTCAGCCTCAGTAGTGGTTGCACTGTTCGCGAACAACTAGGGATACTTGGGTTTCATTTGATCTTCTCGTTCCCAGGTGAACTCTGGGCCACGACGGGAGTTCCAACGAACTCGAACAATAGGTATTCTGATGCGCTTGAGAACCTTAACGTCTCGGTCTGTGATTTTTACTTGTTCCTCGACGAATCGCAACTGGTCGTCGATAGTGAGCTCCTTCTAAGGAACTATGAGAGTCTCATCTGACAGACACTTCTTCAGATTCGACACATGGAATACGTTGTGAACTCCACTGAGTTCTTCGGGTAGATTCAATCTGTAAGCGACCTTGCCAACTTTCTCAATGATTTCGAACGGTCCGACATAACGCAGATTGAGTTTGCATCGTTTGCCAAAACGAACTACACCTTTCCAAGGTGAGACTTTGAGTAGCACTCGATCCCCAACCTGGAACTCGAGTGGTTTCGTGCGCTTAACAACGTAGCTTTTCTGACGGTCATGAGTTGCCGCCATTCGTTGTCGTATCTGGGCAATCTTCTCTGTTGTGTCTACAACGAGTTCGGGGCCAGTGATTTTGACCGTTTCCGACTTCTGCCCAACAAAGAGATAATTGGCACCTTTGTCCGTACAATGCCTCGAACGGAGTAGCCTGAATGCTGGTGTAGTAACTGTTGTTATTATATGAAAATTCCTCTAAAGGTAGATGTCGTTCCCTGACGTTACCACAGTCACTCACACATGCCCTGAGCATGTCTTCAAGGGTTTGGATGGTGTGTTCAGTCTGCCCATCCGTCTGTGGATGATACACTGTGCTCATGTCTAAACACAAGCCAAAAGATTTGTGCACCGCTTGCCACAAATCAGATGAAAATCGTGGGTTGTGATTAGAGGTAATAAAGGTTCACCCCGTGCCTAGCGACCACTTCTTTCAGGTAGATAACTGCAAGTGTAGAAAACTTATCCGTTTCATTGATGGCTAGAAAGTGTGCTGGTTACGTGAGACAATCAACGATCATCCAGGTGATATTGTTTCCGTTTTGAGTTGTAAGTAGACTAGCGACCAAATTCCATGGCAGTCTGTTCTCATTTCCATGTGGGTATTGCTGGTTGCTGATACTTCACTTTGACTTTCCCACAAGTCAATCCACCATTCCCATACCTAGCTAGGTGGGCCTTCATACCTGATGACCAGTACAAGGTTCATAAATCCTAATGTCTCTCATTAAGATCCCAGGTGGCTAGAATGTCGAAGCTGGTGTGCTTGCTCAACGTGAGCTCCCTACAATTGTCGTGTAATGGGGCCCTCATTCGTTTCAGGAAGTAGCGAGTATCGTCCGACTGGTCAAAGGTTGCTTCTCCATGCCCCGCATGGGTTCAACTTGAAGATTCCTATTCCTTCAGTTCTCCAGTTTGAATAGAGCGAGTCTGATACTGGTAAGTTAGAGTTGATAGCGAGCAGCAGAGCTCGTGTACGTTCAGGTTTCGTAGTCGTGTTAATCTAGAAGTTCCATCCAGCGAGGTCATTGCATGCTTTAGCTCTTTCGAACATTGGTACATGGTAGGGCCTTGCGATCGGTCTAAATGACGCATCTGGTAGCGTCCAAGTAATGCCTCCATCTAAAATCCCAAAGCCATGGTTTTCACCGTCAATCGAGTGTGTCGCACAGTTCCTCTTTGTGAATCCTTCACGTATGTCATCAATCTCTCGTGTTGCGTCGATGTGCAGCTGGGACTCTGATTCGGACCCTAAGGATATACTACTGAATCACCCGCATCCTCGGGTAAAACGATGCTCAGTGCATTGCAGAGTCGGAATTTGAAAGCTGAAGGGACGTCCTCCTGTTCTGTCCTTCACGAACACAGTACCCTGCTGTGCCAGAGAGATTTGGGTTGCTCGACCTGCGAAAATCATGTGATTTATCCGTGATAGTATCAAGTGAGACCAAGAAATTGCTGTGTCCATGATGGATTCTTTGGTGTCTATCAGTTTCCCACCAAGACGGATTTTAGCAAGATCTACGTGCATTCCCACTTTGCTGATTATATAACCAAAAGGTACCTCTCGAACCCATAAATTACATTTAACAAGACCTTAAGTAGAGTGGCTCCTCCCTCGGAGGCCCTAAAATAAGACACCAATGCCACCCATGGCGTTCCTTTCTCGTGGTCAGGATTCAGAATGTTGTCAACAAATGCGGTCGATTCATGTGATTCCCTGAAGCTGCTGGTGTGTTGGTTAACTCAATGGCATGGTGTATAACGTTGGAATGGCTGCATTACCTTCGACATACTGTTCTAAGGGCATTCTCCCCTTAGATTTCCATCTACCCACAGCTTGTTCCTCGCAACTGGTCGGCAGGTTGTCCATACGTGGTCAAGGCAAACTGTTCTTGACTGTCAACTTGTTGAGTATAGTGAGGGCTCCTTAAAGCGAAAACTAGATCCGATGAAACTCAAGTTCAATTATTCTTGAAGTCGATTAAGCAGTTCCTGCGACCTTCCTGATGTTAAGATAACAAGATATACTAGTAACAAGGGCTACTTCTGGCATGATACGGATCTGATATCCCACCTGACGATGTGTAGATAAACCTGACAGTTCTTTTGGTAACACTTAGGGAGAAATCACAAATAATTGGTGGATCCTCGATCCTCCTTTCCTAAGCATTGACATCAGTATCGAGTGCTAACATTGCGGGGTAATCCTTCCGTAGACACTCCTGGCCGTTCTTGCTGAAATGAAGCCAACCGTTGTGCCACTCTAGCGTGTTAGAACAGATAACAATCCTCCACGAAGGAGAGGGTTACGTAGAATTGTCCCCTCACAGGGTACACCTATCAAGAATAACAGAAGAAGGTCGTTGTCGAACACTTGTCCCTCAAGGTCGTGTCTGCATCCCAACGATCATATGAGGTTTCTGTTAGCTTGCCATCCACCGATTCCACAACAGGTTCAAACTCCTAGAAGCATCCAGATCAAACAAAACAGAGACGAAACGGGTTGCTATTCATATTAGCTATCACGGTGTTAAAGTCCTGACGTCGCCCATGCCAAATCTAAATGCCTTTCCAAGAGCATCATTTCTGGTGATACTGGTTTTTCGTCACAAGAATTCCAAGTACTGTCGTTGTTCCCTTGGTCGTTGACCTCTTAACTTAGCTACGGTCAATCCATGTTGTAGGCACCTTTATTTCCTTACTGAAAGCTAGGGTTACGAGCACCTTGTTGTCGTTGTGACTGATGACCCCAATGTCGTTGCTCAAAACATGCCCTATGATGCTTCACTATCATAGTCCATCTTTTCACATCCTGAGCCACGTTCTAAAGCGTTACTCACTGTGCTGGCAGTTACGCATACCACACTGAGATCAATGATTACCAATTATGCCTCGATTGGTTCGTAGGTGTTGACTCCCATGAGTCGATGATGAGGGTTAAGGATTCGATTGAAGCCAATTCACTGGTGCTCGTTGCCGGTAATCAGGGTCGTCAAAGTACTGAGGTGGGTAAAGCGCTACGCTCACCCTCCTGTCCATCGATGTTGTAAGTGATTCAAGTAATACTCAGTATGTTGCGGGAGCGTTGCAGAAGTGATCGCACTTCAGAATCTGAGGCGTCAGTACGTTAAGTTCCAACAAGCGAAGAAAGGTGAGAAAGATATCGATCAATCATTTGACGCTGCGACGTCCAGCACATGGACGTTCGTATAAGCACCTAACATTCTACACGGTTCGCTAGGTGTTCAGATGGGTGTTCAGGTAACACTCGATAGTATCTAGTTTTGAAAGGATCCAAAGATAACTGGAAAGTTCACGTTTGAGTCTGAGTATGGGACAATT
Organism: Helianthus tuberosus; assembly: GCA_030545235.1. Lineage (NCBI taxonomy): Eukaryota > Viridiplantae > Streptophyta > Magnoliopsida > Asterales > Asteraceae > Helianthus > Helianthus tuberosus. The sequence goes on along the minus strand of CM060358.1, from coordinate 170,091,943 downwards.
ACTGCTATGGCCCCTATAGGTTCGTTGGTTTCAAATTGATCATATAGCGAGACAGAACCCCTTTTTCACTTGTTAAGCATCACTGGGACTCGCATGCACCCCACATTATTATTATGTGTGCACCCACAATAATATTGTGATTTGCATGCTCACCTCAGCTCCCCTCAACTCATGTCAAATGGTTCCTCAAACTCGAGTAGCAAACAAAGGGTATCACGAAGTGTAAGTCATGAAGGTTTAGGGATTTACCACCCTATCAGTCACATAACATGTGCAAGTGTACATGAATTCATATTGTTGTGCTAAACGTGCAATCACATGCAATATCGTATGTAGATATTCACTAGTTATGTAGTATAATGAGTATACGAGAGACGAACCTTGCAGTCTGGAGCTGAGTGTCATGGTCGGTTTCGGATCAGTTCAGTTATAGTCTGGTTTTATGAAAACGTTTTTAAAACCAAGTTCTCTATAACCAGTGGCTCTGATACCAAACTGTCACACCCCCAAATTCCCACCTAGGGTATGTCCCTATTAGGAGTGCGACGATCCAACAACGAGCCACTAATTATATTAAACGCATTCAATTAAAAGATAAAGTACTTGATTGTAAATAAAACACTGTCTGTAAGTTCAAATGAAAACCAAAGTAATCAGCGGAAGCAAAGTTAACCAGTTTGAAAACTAAAGTAATGTATCAATAAACCAAGAAGATAAATACGTTCAGCATGACCATGCCCACTACAGCTGCTCCAGATAGCAAGTCCCAAAGTATCTCAGCTAACGACCTACAAGCATGCAAACAAGTGTGTCAGACTACGCTGGTGAGTTCAAAGTTTTGTTACCGAGTTTAGTTACCAGTCTCATGTGTAAAACAGTTTAACAAGATGATTTGTTGATTCGATATTTCGTTGTTTTGATGATTTGATGTTGTTATTAACTCGATTACCGCAACTGGCTACAAGATATGAATGCCCAACCCCAATGCCTCTATCAAGGCATTGGTCAAGTGGTCAAGGTAATTAGTTCACGCCCGTCCTTTCGGCACAGTGTGAGGGTGCCAAACCTAATAGCGCTATCAACTAAATACCTCGTTGCCTTACCGGCAACACGGTAGATGTAGGGGGTCTTACATAATAGAAACTAAGTAATAACAAACATCCCATTAACCTGCATTCCTCCCTGGAACGTTACCCGATACCCCTTCCCGGGATGCATGCTTGGAAAAGAGCAGTGAACTCACCTTTGCTTTGCTCGGTAAGATTAATTATTCGTTTAACAGGAATGATCAATCGAATCCTATGATAGTTGTACATAACAGTCAGTTCTCATACAAGCTTAGGGCGTATTGTTTCACATGTATTCATCAGACAGTGCACTAGCATTAAGCAGGTTGTGCAAGTGGTACCAGTAATTCAACAGTGTCCATGTCTCACATTGGCATTTATCAATTCGTGTCAACTACTCTGTTACACGTATAATTCACAAACACTACTAAACACATTGCAACTACTCATATCCTGCTTATATTACCACTTCCCTAGCTATCATAATTTAACTCATCACACCTTAATATATTCATCTGACTGCTATTGTGAGCTCACCAAAAACAACCTCATTTGCAATTACATACACGCAAGTGGGTAGCCCATTGGGCCCAAGTTCGGTTCATTATCACAACTAAATATTATTACTAATTCCATACTTTGAGTTATAATTGTTAATCAAGTTTAGCCCACAACAGACTATATGTGCCGCCTGGTCTAGTCCAAACCACCTAAAGGGTGTGCGGCCCATTATAAGCCAGTGGTCCAGTAACGAGATGTGGCCCAAAACAAATATACGTGTATGCAGTCAAAACAGTTTTCAGTAAGCTACCCCCCCCCCATAATCATCCATCAAAACCTGAACTCCCACTTCTCTACTATTTAAAAATCGGACCTACCAACTCAAACCAAGCACCATCTCATTAAATTAATCCACACTCTATACCTATCCTTGACTATACTGACAACATCATTATAACATGCACATGGTTTTGTTTAGATGAATACTATAACATACACACATGGGCCGCCTTTATCTTACATTTATATTCATATATATGTCGGTTCATGCATGAAACAGAAAACACATTGCATCACATAATAACCTCTCACATGAGTCTGACACTTGATGTCATGATTTGTCATGATAAAGGAACAATCACAGTGAAATCTGATGATTCTTATATGGCCAATTATATTCAAAACATCATCCTATTGGACCGATAACTCTGCTAACATCACACGCACCTTACATCAATTCTAATGCAAACTTTTCATATAGTTAACAGATTGCAAATCATGTAATCATCATATAATACCCTAAGTTAAATCATGATGCAATACGTACAATCCTTGGACCTATTCACAATTGTATTCAATAGCATATATGATCATGGTTCTCATTAATCGTGCAACATATTCACATGATCACATAACCGCTTCATTCATAATGTCGTACCGAGTTACATACACATAGAACATATACATACAAGCATGATCATCTAACAATAAACGGTACGGATGATGTCATGGTTACCTGAATACACGAGAAGGGAAGGACTTCGAATAGGGGGCTGTTGCCAGGTTGTTCGAGAGGGGTGAGGAGGAGACTAGGGTTTGCAAACTTGTGTGCGTTTAGGGAATTATGGAATATTACGTAAACATAAGGGATATGTGGGCTCAAGGGGTGTGGGCTCGGATTGCTTATCAAGTGGTATGGGCCGAAAAGTCAGTCACCACATTCGGTGGGTTGGACTACAAGTGTGTTACGAGTGGGTTCCATGGACTAAACAATACATTTAAAGGGTTCACTAATCAATTATGCAATGATCATCCAATATACGAATAACAGGTTCATATACAAAATCTAAAATGATTATCCAATACACATCTAGTGGGTTCATGTATAAGTGGTTTCGTAGATAATTATTCACACGCACGCAAACATATAATGGATCAAACGTAAGGACACACGTTAAAGGTTGTGGAATTTAAGCAACGCTAACCTTGGGAATACGGGTTGTCACATCATAAGTCCGCCCCTGGCCAAGTGTACCACTATCCTGACCACAGCAGAGGAGACCAGGAGGATATTCTCCATGGTCGGACAGCTGGCGCCCGGTAGCAGCTGGCAAAGTGGCAAGGTCTCTCCTCCCTCCTTCACCATTCGGCTATAAATAGGACCCTTCATCATTCAGGTTATTCATTCTGCTCTACTCACATTTCACCCACACCACACACTATTTTCTCCTCAGAGCAGTACTTATTCTCACGTCGGAGCCTGGTTAAGAGGGAAATCCCCATATTCCCCTCTTAACGAGCTAACGGTGTTGCTGTTTTGCAGGATCACAGTCTCAGGTGTGTAGAGAAGAAAATTGATCCCACATAAGAGATGACCCAGCTAGTTAACACTTGGTGTTAACCAGTGTCTCATCATTGGCGCCCACTGCATTTTTTGCAAACCATTTTCGTCTCCTTTTTCTTCAAAAAAACACCCCCCAAATGACTGAACCAAACCCTTCTCCTCACATAAACGGAGAAAGCTCTTCCTTCGAGTTGCTTACGGACCCGGCTCACGTCCAAAGGCACCAAGGGAACGGGCCCGTCAGAGAAGGGCAAGTGAGCAATGAAATACCCGATATCTTTGGAAGCACTTCCAGCCACAAACGGAGCAAGTTTCCAACCACCACCTGGAGTAGTGAATCAACCAATTCCAGAAGTCCAAACGCCAAACCATGGTGCTGGCCCCTCAGCACCATCGGCTCAAGCACAATTGAACTTCTCAGCACTCTTAGGGCTACCTGAGGGAGAAACTCTAGCCTCCTGATATGCCATACAAATGGCGTCTTTGAATCTTGTCTACGCACAACTAAGCGCACAACAAGCATTGCTCCAAGCGCAAGCCAACCAATTCGCTTTTGTTACTCCACCACAAAAGCCACCAAGCACCCATATCCCTCAGCAAACACACGCGCGGAACCAGCAACACGAGAAAATACCCAGTATAAGAAGACAAAGTGTGAATGACACGCGTGACACTTACGGTGAAACTGAAAGTAACTATGTGCAACACATGCACCAACAAAATAGATTAGTACACAGTCGTTTGGGTCCGCGCAACATAAACGACGAATAGAACAGTTACAACGAAGACGATGACACCACATATAAGCAAGAAAGCATGATTTTCAGCAGATTGCCACCAGAACATGAGGCATACAAACCTCGCAAGCGTACAGGGGACAACCCAAACGCAGAACACGATTATACGTTAAGCTATCGTCCAGAAGGCATAGCTGAAAGATCGAAATTTATCAGAGAAATCGCAACTGCTGACATCGACAAGGCGAAACTGCCACACACCGTAGGCAAGTACAATGGTTTAACAGATCCTGACGATCACCTCTAAGTCTTCAATGGTGCAGGGCAAGTAGGTGGTTGGTCATTACCCACCTGGTGCCATCTGTTTGCACAAACTTTTGTAGGCGCAGCGCGCGTTTGGTTCGATAGTTTTCCTGAAGGAAGGATCAAATCCTGGATGGATTTCCAGCACAAGTTCCTTGCACATTTTTCTCAGCAATGAAGACACACCCGAGATCCAGCAGATTGCTTGAATATCTGGAGGAAAGATCATGAAAGCATAGAAGATTTCATCACCAGATACAACAAGGAGTGCCTAGAAATCGGCGATGTGGGGGAAAAGATGATGCGCGCACACTTCATGAGGGCTGTAAAGTGTGACGATCTGATCAAAAGAGTTAAAGGAAGAGATGGGGGCCCCAAAGATTGGGACACTTTCATCGAAGCAGCGAAGACAATTGCAAGAACTGACAAACAACTGACCGGCGATGATAGCCGTCAGTATAACTATAGCCAGCATGAGAGGCGCAACAAGAAAGGCAAGGGTCGGCCATGGAAAACATCTGGTTACAAAAAAAGAAGCCCTCCAACGGAAGATGCGCGCGCAACCATCAACCAAATAAGTTACCGCAAAGAAGTCAAAAAAGAGAACAGGGAAAAGTAGTGGACACCCTTGACAAAAACTCCTTCAGAGGTCCTGTCAACAGAAAATCATCAGTTCAAGCCTGCTTTGCAGATGAGGAACAAGAGAGGGCAAGACCCAAACCTCTTTTGTGAGTTCCATAAAGACACAGGTCACCTCACAGATGATTGTATCAGCCTCAGGGAAGAAATAGAACGCTCGTTGAAAAGCGGCAAGCTCACACATCTGGTCAAGGGAGGAAAAAGAGACAATCGGCAGATCCCAAGAAGGGAAGAAGGTCCCGACAACAAAAAGCTTCGAAAATTGGAAACTCACATGATCCAGGGGGCAAAGAAGACCCCGGAAGAACTATAACAAGCGTACCCAAGACGACTATTGGCGCGAAAAGCAAGTCGTTTTCCTGTGGTAAGAGGAGGTCCAAGAGAACGACGACCTATAGTCATTCCTGGAGTATTCGGCCACTACCAGACTGACTACATTTTCATAAATCCAGGGAGCACTGCTGACATTATCTATGAACAATGTTTTAATCAACTAGACCAAGAAGATAAAGCGCGCCTAGAGCCAGTAGATTACCCACTCACTGGTTTCTGCAATGAGGCTGTTTTTCCCCTCGGTCAGATATCATTTTCGGTGCTGCTCTCGGATGGAAGAAATTCAAGAACAGAAGAAGTCACATTTATGGTCTTACCAGCAAACTCAAGACATGACATCCTGTTGGGAAGAGAATCTCAGGGAGATTTTAGCATGATTTGTTCAGGGCCACACTCAGCCGTCGGTTTCCCGACAGAAACAGGGATAGCCATAATTTATGCAAGCAAAGAGGTCCTAGCACCGCGCGCGGAACCAGAAAAATGGATACTAAACAACAAGTATCCGGAGCAGACTGTCACTTTGGGACTGGCAATGTCAGACCTCACGCGCGCAACACTCAAGAAGCTATTGTTTGAAAATATGGATGTTTTTGCCTGGACACCGGCCGACATGGTTGGCGTTCCACGGCACATAGCAGAGCACAGACTGAATGTCGCTGAAAACGCCAAGCCAGTGGTACACACGAAACGTCATCTGGGAGACATAAAGCACGACGCCATACAAGAACTAATAAACGATGGTATCATTAGAGAAGTTCGTTATCAAACCTGGGTAGTTAGCCCAGTAATAGTCCCTAAAGGAAACGGCGGTTGGAGAATGTGCGTGGATTACAAGGATTTGAACAAAGCATGCCTGCGCGATTGTTATGCTCTGCCCGAGATTGACGAAAAAATCGACTCACTGGCGTCTTTTAGATAGAAATGCTTTCTCGATTGTTATAAAGGATACCATCAAGTGCAGATGGCTATCCAAGATGAAGACAAAACTGCATTTCGCACACCAACAGGGCTGTATTGTTATACAAAAATGCCCTTTGGTCTAAAGAATGCAGGAGCAACTTATCAAAGGTTGATGAACGGAACATTCAGCGACGCCATCGGCAAATACATCGAAGTATACATGGATGACCTGGTCATCATGAGCAAGGAAGAGAATATGATGCTAGTGAACATTCAGAAAACGTTTGATACGTTGCGGGGGGTAAACATCAAACTAAATCCAGCGAAATGCTCCTTCGGGATGGAGGAAGGGAAGTTCTTGGGTTTCATTGTTACCAAGGACGGATTCAAAGTGAATCCCGAAAAGGTACAAGCGATAGAGCAGATGCCATCACCATCGACGATAAAAGAATGCAGAAATTGGCCAGACGATTAGCAGCACTAAATCGCTTCCTTGCCAAACACGCAGCAAAATCGTTCCCGTTCATCAAAACCTCCGCAACTACGTAAAGAAGAACCAGTTCCAATGGACCCCAGAAGCCGAACACGCATTCCGAGAAATGAAAGACTGTCTAATATGCTTGCCAACGTTAACAGCACCAATGAAAGGCGAACCGCTAGTCATGTACTTGACATGACTAGGAGACGCAAGAACAGTGTTTGACATGATTGTCAGCTTGGTCTGGTTCCTCCTTAGGGTGCAATCTAATGATGGTGATAAGAACCGATAAAGGGTAATCGGTATAGGAGAGGAGGCGATTTGATGTTATGAGAGTAATTAGGTTATCTGTCTAAACCTAGAACCTCTACATAAGTCCCCTTATATATTCACCCAAGAGGAAACCCTAATTAGTTAATAAGGGTAATAAAGCCCATCAACAATTACCAACTAATTATTTAATAGGTTGTTATATATTTTGATCTATATAATGTAAATGATTATAATGACTACTAAATTAAATATAAAATAATATATATTTAATCTTACACATATATCCTTTTACAAGTTATCAGTAAAAACAATTTATCAAGAATTCATTATTCATAAATCAATCAATTATATATCAATAATATTGGTAAAGAAAGAAAACTGTTTCTAACACGTCTTATTTGAAAAAGAGGATTATTAATGCAAAAAGCAACTTAAAGTAATGATAAATAAACCTTTAGAAAAATTGAAAAGCGGCAGATTATAAATAAGAAATACAGTCGGCTGGCTAATTGTTTGTTATTTGTTTTCGGTTGATTTTAGTGAATTATATTAATTATTATATCACGCTGGTAATAATATATTAATTACGTGGCTGTCTTTGCAAGTTAAAAGTTAAATGATTTGGAATGTTGTTTCTTGTCATGTAGGAGAGGGAAGCAAAATATTACTT